>NJDC01005231.1:55214-71694 GCA_002245475.1 Calephelis virginiensis
TTCGGATTATGCTTTCATTGCGAGATCATACAATTCCAAACTGAAATTCACTCAGAATAAGCCGTTCTCAAACTTGTTTGGCATTAATCAGAGTATTGTGCTGAGTACAATAGACAGTGCATGGTTCAGCTAATATGTTTTGATATACTCTACACTGATCATGTTGACTGTTCTTTGTCTTTATAGTTTCCCATGTAATTTCTTAACATCGTAATGTTGATGCTGGGCATTGTTGTAAACCGTGCAGAAGTGGAAGGTATGGCTACTGGTAGACTTACACATCATACCTACCGAACAGAAAGAAGTTATAATCAGGACAGTTAGCAATATTGTATATTTGTGGATATGTTTCAAAGTATTGGAAGTCAAACGAAGTAAAAGATTTCCTAGTCAGTTGTTAAGAGATACATGACGCCTATAAACATCAAACGTAGTAGTGGTGCCTCGCCTTAAGAGGGCCCTTCCCGGCATCAACGCGCTCGCGTTGAAAAGCTTGTTGTTTCATCCAGCGCAATGTAAGAAAAAGAAGCTCAGCGAAAAAAGAGAGATAGCGCCCGAGAGCTGTGTTTGCATTCGGTAACTTTAAAAAAAGTGGGAATGGGATAACGTTGAACGAAAAATAGTGTGAATTTCATAAAACATGTTCCAAGAAATACGTGTTTTTCGAAAATCCTTACAAGTTCGTGAAATAAATGTTTGTCTCTTATAATCTCTATTACATTTTCGAGGTTTCTATGAAAATATTTTCTTTAGTTTCACTATTTATGAGTTCATTATAAACGGCCAAAAATCAGGCAAAAATTGTGAAAAAAGGCAGATTTTCGGAGGTTTATAGTAAATTGGTTTCTCCAAATTCAGCTTTTTTATTACCATAAAAACATAGGTATAGTGCAGAAGATATCAATTAGTTCAAAAGTTTCAAAGAACGATCTGTTGCAAAGCCATAATCACGTACGAGCGTTTGTATGAAAAAGAAACCGGGTTGGCCGCTCTGAAGACTGTGGTGTTAAGCTTCTTAAGTTAGAAAGTTCTTACCATTAGCACATCAGAATATCTTGTTATTCTTTCTAAACAATATAAATATTTATTTCGCCTATGTGGTCTAGCGCTCCGACATCGGACTTGACTTCTTAAGGTCCGATGCCCGGGTCAAGTAAAAAAAAATTAGAAAATGTACATTTTCAATTTTTAAATAAAATAACGTTGCTTGGAATTGGATATGCTCATATTATACAGTTTTCATGTTTATCGTAAATACAAATACTTTAATAATGTGGCTAGGGAACTTATAACATTTATATACTGATCCTGTAACAATCCTCGACTGCCCAAACATACTAAACTAATAACGTATTGTGGGTGTCAAATTAATGCCACATGAGTACTCATGACAGTGAGGCTGGGAATTTCATAAAATGGATGTTTGAAACGCAATATCACTCAAAGATATTTGTAAGTCATTGGAATATTCAAATAAATGTCTAAATTTAGATACTGGTGACATACTATCATATTCGAATAGTTTATTATGTAACTAGTTTTGTAATGTACGTATATATATGTATATATTCCAGATCTGGATGTATATTAAATATATATGGGAGTTTTTATGTACAAAAAAAGTATCTTCCACCCATATCCCCGAAGGTGTAGGCAGAGGCACACGAACCACGACTAGCCGAAGACACTGAGTCCCACAATGAGATAGGAGGTAAGGCTATCGCCAACCACCCACAAATCCAATCATTATTTTTGTAAGAAAATTGAAAATGTACATTTTCTTGATTGATGATTTGTTTTGTTACCTACCATACCCAGAAACCGAACCCGGGACCTCAAGAAGTCAAGTCGGTCGCCGGACCGCTAGACCACAGAGGCGACAACTGTATTGCTTATACTCGTAGTATTAGAATAGGTAAGGCGACGGATCCTTGCTTCAGCTAGTTACTGCATAGCACTTTACCACCAGTGGTCTTATTGGTAATGACCTATATATTATCCTGTGCTTATTCAACGGACCCGGACCAATACGGGGAAAGCGTATGTACGGTATATATATAGGTACCATTAAACACATATGCAAATCATAAATACATTGCAATTTGTTACCGGTTCCACAAAATATAAGCAGATACCAATGTTTTGCAAGAAATAGTGTGTTTAATATAGTTCAAGTATTAGTTTAATTATTGTTTAATGTAGCTTTTGTCATTATAAAGTACTTATTTTGTTTAAGTCTTTTTAGTTTTTAAGTAGTTATTTGTTTTTGCAATTGGGTTTTTGGTTTTTACGTAAAATATTTTTATAGGGAGGGCGTCGATTTTGTTTCATCGCATCTATTCGTAATTATAATAAAATAAGGTAAAGTTAAGGTAAGGTTAAGTTCAGTTGTTGGACTTGACTGCATGAGGTCCCGGATTCGAATCCGGGGTCTGGGAACAAAAAGAAAATTGGGTTTTTCCAATTTTCTAATAAAAAACGTTCTCGGGATTGGAAATGTGCCCGGTTGGCGATAGGCTTGCCACCTATCACATAGTGGGACTTAGTGTCTTCGGCTATGACGTTCGTGCATTGCATTGTTGGTGCATGCGTTCGACCGTGGGTGCCCTGGTTGTGCCTCTGCCGGTAGGGATAGGATGCCTTCGGGGATATGGGCGTGAAGATGCTTTCTTTTAAAGATAAGCAAGTACAGTAAGCTAATTAGGTAGAGTAAAGTAAGTAAAGATTTATTTTTTGTGTATTTTGATATGTATATGGTGTAGAAGAAATAGTTACTTTCTATTTTATTTTAAGGTAATTCAAAAAACACAATTTCTAATCTCTTTTTAAGATTACGAAACCCTAAAATATTCAGACCAATGAATACGTTGTTGATACCAGAACGTCCTATCCGGAAGTGGCACAAACAAGTCGTATCCGATTGATGTTGGCACTTCCGGTTACAATATGCACACTACATAGCTTTTAGTCAGATGACACTGAACAAAACAAACATGGGCAAGAAATTCATGAAATAACAATGATCGCCTCTGTGGTCTAGCGGTTCAGTTTTTGAACTTGACTGCCTGAGGTCCCGGGTTTGAATTTGTCGGGCAACAAACAGAAAACTGTTTTTTTGTTTCAATTTTATAATAAAAATAAACGTTGCTCGGGATTGGATATGTGACCGGTTGGCGATAGGCTTGGCACCTATCACATTGTGGGACTTAGTGTCTTCGGCTAGTCGTGGGTGCACTGGTTGTGCAACCAGGGCAGCCATGAGTAACTGTAATATCACAGGCATCAGTCAAACACTTCCCGGCCAACATTGTGTTTGTCATAAAATTGAAAAAACCAACATTTGAGCTGCCCAATCCAGAAAGCGAACCCGAAACCTCATGTAGTCTACGCCATCACAGGACCACTACAGAGGCGATTCAATAACAGTAGCTTATAACGCTACAAGGTTTACATTCCTCAGCAACGCACCAGTACCTCTTGTGGTGACTTTTTTTACTGTCACTGTCAGCTTGTGTAACCTTCTAATGTCATCTGGTGCAGCCTCAGGACCACTTGCACGACCATAGGTTAAATATTTATCACTGAGTTAGGTTCATTTATATTTTTTTTTAGGTCAATTTGCTCTTTTCTGGGGCCGGCTAAGACCTTTAGGCCAGGCTGCCACGTCTTCCGTATTAATTAATTCTTATACAGTCATTAGTCACATGTCTTCCGTATCAATTATTTCTATTCATTAGTTACTATTTACAAAGTCACGTCAGGGTCTTGAGTAAAGCGGTGGTCACTTTACACAAGTTCACTTTGGGAGATTTGGGAAAACAAGGAAGTTCACGATACACTAATTTCTTCATGATTATTTCACTGAACAAAATTAAACTCATTCCCTAGGTGGGAATGAGTTTAATTTTGTTCAGTGAAATTTGTTCAGTGAATTAACTAATCTTACTCATAATTTACACTAAATTCAATAATTATGAAAAAATTACGACCATCTTCATTCACGATGGCGCCAAAACCTGACTTATTTTATTTATCGTATTCTAGAACAGGCTAAGAGTTTTAGGTGATGCTGCCTAGTTTTCCGTAACAGTAAATTCTTTTTATTGTTATTTATTTTCAATTCACTACTACAGTATCTTTTACTATCTCAAGTTCGGTATTGAATGTCATTTCAGTATAAAGCGGCAGCTTCCTTACTTTAGCTCATGTAATAAGATTTAGTGGGAACGAGGAAATACACGATACACTAACTTCTCCATAAATATTTTACTTGTGTACTTTAACTGAACAAAATGCCATCAAATATTGACAAACTTGACTGAAAACATAATATATGAAATTTAATTATTACGAAAAATTGAAACCATATGTTTTATTGTAGCTACAAAATTTAGTTTAACTAATTACACGTGCAAAAATCTGACAAAATTTAGAACTGGACGACTTGGCAGCAACCTATAGGTTGAGAATCCTATGTTGAATGGTGTTTAATAAAACATAATAAGATCAAAGAGGGTTTATTTTTTTAGTAACACGATTAGAATACATCCGTGTTGGTCCGGGCTCCCTTGCAGAATAGCCTTTATGCCAGGCAGCTCGTAAAAGGCGAGCATAGGCTTACCGCCACTAACACCGTGACATCCTACTAGGTTGTAGAGTTTCGCAGCGACTCGTCCGGATACCGGAACACGTCAACGCTTGCCGTAAAAATTGACGTAAAAATTGGTCCAGTTCCTGAGGTATACGGTCACAAACGTCGAGACGCGATGTTTATACATAACTAGCCAACCCAGCGCACTTTGTATCGTTTCACATTTACAGTTTTTAACAGTAATTTCAGTTTCTCTGTTATTTTCCTGGTTTTTCTTTTTTTATACCTAATCCTTCTCCGGGCAATAACCAATACAACAAAAAAAGAATGAGCAAATTTTGTCCATTCGTTCACGCGTGATGCAGTCATCACGCAAATTGGAGATTCATTTTTATACAGGGTGACATTTAAAGTACCAGCCAAAGAGCCTTAAAGATTTTTGTATGAAGCCTGGCGTACCTACTATCCGCCATTTTTTTTTTCAAAATCACGTTCACTAATAATTCTTTCAAAAATAGATAGCTAACATCAATGCAAACAAAAAAATAATCTCAGACAATAAAGCGTAAAGTATCAAATTTTGAAGATATGAGCTCCCAAAGTATGCCTGCGTTTCCGCCGGCCTATCCTATACCTAATTGCCATATTTATCCTATCCACAGGTATGTTATTGGCAATCTATAACATAAAAATGGATCAAAATATCAATATTGGACAGCAATATTTGGATTAGAATTGATTATTAATATTGGCCGTAGTAATTCAAAATATTACAAAAAAAATTGCATAATTTTTATACAACCTAAAATACAAGATGCATGGTTGTCACATAAACAAAGGATAAAACTGGTTCCCCCCGACCGCAGTCGAATTCACAGGCTAGTGACGTCATCACACTAGATACGACATTGCATGACAACAAGTGTACATTTTTTTACGGACTGGTTGAAATTAATGTTTATAATAGTAAATATTACAATTTGGCAATAATGCATTACCATTTTAGCCTTCACCTCCTAGTACTAAAATAGTAAATTTGGTCGTTCCTTTCAAAGTAACCCTGTATATAATATAGGTACTAACTCTTACCCTTGTATATTTTTACAAAAAATGTAATCCCCTATTATAGTACCTTGGGATTGCGTTTATAAAAAATGTATCTTATGTGTGAGCTCATGGCTTTAAATATATAGGTACGTATCAAATTTCATCAAACGTTTACAGACATAATGACACAATTATAATATTGTAGTATGAATATAACGGTATTGTAGAATGATAAGAAAACTAACGCACCTTTAGAATCCATTAATCAAGTTTAAACCACAGGTAAATGGGTATAAGAGACCCGTATATAAATGTCAGCCATGTTTAGATGTTATTTAATAACCCAATGTGACCTTAGCTTTTGAATTGTGAGGTTACCTTGAGCTTAATGCGGAAATAGTTTTAGATCATGTAGTAAAGCATTTTGTGTTTTTTTTATATTCAAGCTTGGTTATACGCGACTTTGTCAGCATAGTATATATTTTCTTACATACTTTCACCCCCTCTAACAGTTCTTTTTTGTTGATTTTTGAAAAAAACTATCCTCTGCAAATCTCGTGTAAAACTATAATCATATCAAATTTCATTAAAATCGGTCCAGCAGTTTAAGCGTGAAAGTGTAGCAGACAAACAGACATACTTGAATGTATGATATTAGTGTTTATATTATGAATTACGTTATACACAATGCTTCACACGCGCAGTAATGATAACATTCTTTCTTCTTCAGTTTCACGCCCATGTCTCCGAAGTGGCAGAGGCACAGCCAGGGCACCCACGACTAGCCGAAGACACTAAGTCCCACAATGAGGTAGATGCCAAGCCTATCGCCAAACGGGCACATTTCCAATCCCGACCAATTTTTTTATTAGAAAATTGGAAAAACCCAATTTTATTTTTGTTGCCCGACCTGGGATTCGAACCCGGGATCTCATGAAGTCAAGTCCAACACCTTGACCGTTTGATCACACAGGCGATTTTGTTTTGTCCCTTTATCAAGGTCTGATCAAGTTTGTCTTTACAATATTGGAAATCGGAAGCAGAAAATTTAACTGGAAAATTTAACGGATTTTGTCGTGGGTGTCGATAGAAAGCAACCTGGTGCAGTGTTTATGTTCAATCTCTGGTGGAATTGGGAGGCGGCGGTAGTTATGATAACACAAATGGAATCACATAGCCCGGCGATCATTCTCAATATCCAACAGCTGGCCTTGCAAAGTCCAGAGCTTGTACTGTCTTAAAGCAGTATTGTTTTAATACGGCGAACTGTGTGCCTAAAACTACAACTTGTGCGATCTGAGAAATCATATTTTATAGCAGGGGAGCTTGAGAGAAGGATTTCGGGGTCACTCGAGCTTAAATTATGATGTTAAAGATACCTTGTACAGTCATATAAAGCATGAATAAAATCTATAAGAGCGGCGCATCTGTCTAAATATATTTTTTTTATATTTCACCAGACTAACATTTCTACACATTTATTAAAAAAAACTATACCTTAATCATTTTATTTTATTTTTTTCATAAAAGTTGAGCAAATGTTTTAAATCACAATATTATCTTTACCAAAATATACTGTACAAAGAATCAGAAATAACGTTAAAGCTTAGGCTTTTTATAAATGAATTTAATGTTTTATAAACTATTTTAATTTGTTATCTTTATCTATTTTTTGTTGTATAATTAAACTTTACATTAAGTACTTTCAAAAATAAACAAAGTAGACTCAATGTTGCCTTATAGGCATACCTTAAAAAGGTATATAATAATATTAAAATAAAAAAAACAGTAACCTTCATTTAGTCTAGATGTAATGCAACTAAAAACCATCACATTGGACATTGAAATTAGTCCATCAACTGTAATAAGTTCATAAGTTGTAATAGATACACACATACAAAGAGAGAGACAGGTCAAATTATAGCACCCCTCTTTTTCCGTTGATTGTTACACCTTTCAGAAAATAAATAAAGGCAGTTATTTAGAAATGTTTGCTTATAATGCAGACCTTGAAACTTGTGCTATTTTTCTATAAAAGACTGCGAAAACGTAGAAATATACATTTTGCAGTAAAAGCCCCGAAGATTAAACTACAAAGTTATTTTATGAAAATAGTTGTCCCCTTTTCAGAGGCAATTTAAATTATTGGTTTTCAAAACCACATCATACAAGTCTTTTAAAATATTTCAGTCTCTTTAAAACATGACAAAATTTACTAAAAATCTTTGCCTTTATGTAACGGATAAAAAAAGACACATAAAAACAAAACCGCATTATGAAAAGGCTGTTAAAGTTATCTCGGAAGTGATATCGGAGACAATGGACAGCCTCCAGAGCCCTTCACTCAAGAGGCTTTTGTGACATCGTCCGAGTAGAATAGTCGGTGCTCCAACCCTGTGTTCCACTGCCTCTTGTGTTTATAATAGGTTGGATAATGGATATTTTCTGATACTTGCGCTAGTTCATACTTAGTAGACTCAAGCTGAAATTATATACTACCAGTGGATTTTTTGACTCTAAAAATTATCGAACTGCATGCTTGGCTTTCCCGATGGTAAGAGTCACTTGTTTCATATAGACAGAAGTATTACTTGTTCGTTATCATATTTTAAAGCACGGTAGTGTAATATAAAGTATTGTCTTCATACAAATGGACGAAATACGTCGCGGTTGCTGCGCAGTAATAGCATTTTTTATATTGTAACCAAATACATAAAGTGTTGTTACCCTATTGTGTGTTGAAGGCCTTGGCCCTTGACGCTCCGCACGGCTGTAGGTATTTAATTCAAAGTCAGGGCCGAGTTAAAATACTGTATGTATTATATTATCGTGTTTAAAAATTTACTACTGTTATGAATAGGAATAAAATCGTAATTAGTGAGTACTGGTTGCATTGCGTACTATTTGTTTGCATTACCTCTATACATTTTAGTTAGTATTCTTTTTTTTTTACAGATTGTATATAATTAAAATTTGTAACAATATTATTCCTGTTGAAATTTTCATCATTTCATCAACAGATCAGGACTTGGTGGCAATGGGAATCTCGCAAGCACGGTCTTTAAAAAGAATTTTGAAATCGGTTCACAAATGAAGGAAACATCGATTAACAGACATAAAAATATGTGTAATAACCTTCTTTTTTCAATGTCGGGTAAAAACATAGAAGAGATCGTTTATTACTCTTCATATTCAATAGTCTGTCTTCGTCGTAAAATGAGCACATATCCAATTCCGCTCAACATTTTTTTTTGTTAGAAAATTGGAAAAATCCAAATTTTCTTTCTGTTGCCCAACCCGGAAATCGTACCTGGGACCTTATGCAGTCAAGTCCAACACCAGGATCGCTCGACCACAGAGGCGAGATTTGTCAAATTTCATTAAAATCAGTGCATTGGTTTAGCTTTGAAATCTTGACAAACAAATTTCCATATTTTATATTGTAAAAGTTACAATTTTCATTTAAATAATTCAAATTCAGACCAAAGCTGTCTTCAATAATTACTTACTTAGATACTGTTTAATCAGGGGCATGTATAAAGATTTCAGATAGCGTAGGCATAGAAACTTAGAGTAGGCATTGATATATTTTAGGTTTGACAAACGTCTTAAAGTTATAAAGCTCAAGCCCGCAATGTCACAATTAGATACAAAGAAGACTTAACCTTTCTGTAAATTTTATAATTATAATATATTATACCCTTGCATATGCAGGTTGTAAGCAATATAATCTTCTTAATGCAGTTGAGATAAGACCAGTGGCTCTGGAGTTTATATCATTCGTGATAATTCCTGTTGGAATTTATTTCGTTTCTTCTCTCTCATAAAGCACACCTGTTCTAGAAGCTCGCTAGGCTCTTCCTCTTCTAAGTTTATAACTTTGCCTCTTTATGCGATGACAATCGCTAAATACACTCTCTTGAATTTCTATATAAACATTTTTTACTATTAACAGATTTTACTTGTTTGAGGTCTTATGGGATTTACATCTTATAAAAGACCCAGAAAGCGTATATCAATAGATACATTTTACTTTGAAGGATAATCAAGACCTGACAAAGAGGAAAAGCTAGATAAGGTCTATCTTAGACCTTTCGACGTCTTTAAAACTAGGAATCACGATAAAAATTATTTAAAGAAGAGTGACCGCGCAGTGACGGATACTTCTAAAATTTTCCTAAAAGAAATCATAAAATATTTTAATTTTAATGTCTTTAAAATATTATAATATTACTAAGTATACCTAGTAGATGTAACCTTTATACTCTTTAAGTTAATTGATTTTTTTAGAATAAAAATTATACAAAGTACTAGCACGATAACAAAAACCCGCGTTTGACTTCCACTCCATGGTAATTTAAAGTACATCCTGAAGGGGCGGGGGGAGTTTCTCTTGTATGCAAGAGATAAGATAAACAAATATTTTAAGCCTCGAATTTGTAAACGCGCATTAAAGAGCACTAATATATTAGCCGTCTATCATGCTTCCTCCACGTATGAATCTACTAAAAGGTAATAATGATGTCAATAACTATTTTTTATTTTACCATTTTACCGATCAATTGTAACATAGCTAATGATAGTTAAACAATTATCTCAAATGATAAATGTCTGAAAGCATTAAGATATTTTTCGTCAAATATTCCCGACTTTTTCTTTAAACGAACTATCTGTCTCTATATCTGTCGTTAATAAAATATTGTATAATTGCAAATATATTTCCTCTGAAATATGTTATTCGGTTTTGGAATATTTAACCTTAAACCAAATCTATGTCTCAGCTGTATGCGCCTTAAGAAGTTAGGTGAAATGTAATAAAATTTCAAAAGAGGAAGAGCGTCAGAATAATGTGTGCTAATGATAAATTATCTTAATGAAAACTTTCTCTTAGAACAGGTGTGCTTTATGGAGGAAGAACCAACAAATAAAATGAATTCCCACTAGAATTATTACGAATGTTATAAATTCTAGAAACTACGGTCTTTTTATCCGAATGCAGATAGTGTTTGTTTTCTAGTATTTTTGCGTAGATATGTAACCTAAGCATACCGTCGATGAAGTACCAATACCTCCTAACTGGCAATTTTGTCCAAAATTATTTTTTTATTGCAATAGATATAAACTCACATTCGCATAGATGGAATTCACTCCTATCTAAAACTTTTTTACTAATAAGCTTCTTGAGTTATGTGAAAATATCTACTAAGTCAAAGAATTTATTCGTTCGTTAGTATTTTATGGAAATATCTCTTAAGTGTAAATTTAGATTCTTAGCACTTAGGAGGTATTGGTACTTCATCGACGATACGTCTCTGTTATCTGATATCGTCAATACAAATAAATAAAATTGGAGTGTCTGTTTGTAATATTAATGTAGGTAACCACTTTTTATTACATCGTCTCTGTGGTCTAGCGGTCCAGGTGTTGGATTTGACTGCATGAGGTTCCGGGTTCGATTCCCGGGTCGGGCAACAATAAGAAAATTATTTTTTCCAATTTTTCTAATAAAAAATGTTGCTTGGGATTGGATATGTGCCCGGTTGACGATAGGCTTGCCACCTAACACATTGTGGGACTTAGTGTCTTTGGCTAGTCTGGGTGCCCCGGTAGTGCCTCTGCCTACCTCTTCGGGGATATGGACGTGAAGATACTTTTTTTATTTCATGTATATGTATGTATTTATTTATGTGAGAGGTCAGTAAATGAGCAACGGTTCTCCTGATGGTAAGAGAAAACCGTGACCTATAGACACAATAGATGTTACAGGTGCGTCGCTGTCCTGAAGCCGGAATGGAAATTACAAGTTTACTAGCTAACTTACCTTCCAAACCGGAACATGACAGTGTCATTATAACGGAAGGAATAGGTATGTTCCCTTTCCGTGCAAGTTCCACTAATGGGCTTATTGGTAAAATTTTTTTGTGTGAATAAATTAAGATATAATACTACCTACTTTGCCAAGATAGTGCAAGATTTCTGACATATCGTTGACAAACTACGAATCACAGCAACCATTACGATCCCATTTGTTGGCCCAACACCTTGATCTTTTATAGCAGTATGAATAAAATAACAAAATAAGTATTTCCAATCAATTTATTTTTAATACCACAGCGTCAATAACACAAACTCATTTTTAAATCTAATTTATTCCTATGAAAAAATATTTACAAAATACAAGATTTCAAAATAATCCTAAATCATTTAAATGTTGAATGAATGAAGACATAATTACTTATATACTGCATTAATGTAACACATTCGTTTTAACAAGTTAATGATTATAATCATTACATGATAAACATAGTATAGTAAAGTAATGATTATAATCATTACATGATAAACATAATATAGTAAAGTAATGAATACAATAATAACATAAAAAAATGTGGGTAGATAACAAAAAACTTAAAACCCTTGATATACATCATTATGGGGTAAAAAAATAAAAATAATGTTGTTAGTATCTATTTTTTATCATCTATGACCAAATTGCATAAATGGATGTGGTGAGTAAGCAACTATTATTTTTAGGTTATGAATATTATTTAACGATATTAATCCTCGTACATAGAAATACTTAAATATATAGATACTGAAATCTATGTAGTAGAATAATTAAATGAGCATTGGTCATAGTATGGTGATAATTCTGATCTCCCCAGTAGGAGGGGGGACACGACGGACTGGTTACGAGGCCGTTCTATGGTGATAAGAGTGAATGGCGCTAGTGAGCATATTGTGGATTTATGTGTGTATTTTTTTGTGTCCAACACAAAGTTTCAGGATCAGGACATACATTCCTACACGTGGAAAGAATGATCAAATTAGTATGATAAACTGGATTTTGGATGGCAGTCTCTTCCGGAAGTATTTAATAGATACTAGAGCCTACAGGGGCCCCACTTTTAACACGGACCACTATTTTATTACTAGTCAGTTTAGGCTTCTGTTTAAGAAGTTTAGGTATTAGCGAAAGCGTGTGCCATTTAAAGGACTTTAAACGATACCGAGTCAAAGTTATAAAACCCGAATGTAGGAAGCACGTATGTAAGTCAAGTCCAATACAGGCTGGATAGTGTGTACCTTCCGGACTTAGACGTGGACTATTGGAATGTTTTGAAAGGTAGCATGGTGGATGTCGTAAAAGAGTTATGTGGTAGTGCAAAGATGTACAGGTCAATGAATGCTTGCTGAGACAAGAAGGTGAAATCATCCGTTGAAAGTAAGAGAAAATCCTGGCTAGACTATGTAGTATCATGTTTGCAATTGAATGTTAGTATGACAGAGTTGAAGAAAAAACTGCACCGTTGTTGGAAGAATAATACAAAACCTTAAAACTAGGTCGGTCATATGGAAAGAACGGCAGATGAAAGATAGACAAAACATCGCATATAGTGCGAATGTAGATATATGTAGGTACCCGGGGAGACCTAGGTTGAGTTTTCCTGATCAAATTTTCATGATGAATGTGGAAGAAGCCTGAAAGGTGTAGAAAGATTGTGTGGTTTGGCACTTGATGCCCTCTTCTTTTCCTGTAAGGGACTGAATGCATGAAGTGTGATAAGATATGTATGTAAAAGTGTACAAGTGAATAAAATCATTGATAGTAATGGAGTATATAGAGATAGAATGGATAAATGGAATTTCACCACTTACTATTTGTATGCAACCAGATTTCTTGGTTGCAGCAATTACATATAAAAAGTACAGTGGATTTTAAAATTTACCTTCTCAAATTCAAACATCTTTTACAACTAATGAAAAGAATTATTTACTATCTACAGAATAAGTATGATAAAACAAAATAATATAACTTACACTTAATTTATCATTTACAAAAATATTATCAGTCTTAGGTTTAAACTAATCGTATAATTTAGAAACAATTGGTTATTTCAATGCCTGTCGAAAAAACAAGCGATTCCGTCTATCACTTCTACTTCGTTTTCTTTTTTAATTAATCTAGATTTTATTCTTTTAATAACTTTACTCTGTGTTAGTTTTAACTGATAAGAGAAAAGTATGTAATGAAATTGTTTGAATTGTAAGTGAATTTGAAGCCAAAAATAATTTCCGATAACGTCATATATGTATGGAACACAACGTTATCATTTATTGACACAGTAATAATTAACGACTTTAACTCTTAAAATCAAAATTACAATGCTATTCATGAAAACTCTCTGAATTACATTCTGTGAAATCACTCCAAAGTCGAAAAGGTTTATTTATTTCACTGTACAAAATATTTAATAATCTGACACAACATTTCACATTTAACTGAGAATCATTGAAATTATTTCTAATATAAATGAATTCATAATTTACCTAATCACAATAATTTCAATGAAATCCTTTTGGTATTATATCTTGATTTAATTAAAGGTAATGTAAACGTTATATATATTTAATGATAAAAGATTGCTTAATCTAACTTATCTAAATTTCTTTGACATCTTCGCTTAAAGCTTCAAATTTTAGGCTGCTTTGAGAATCATACGAAATTAAATAAATGTCTTTGAAGGTTTCTTAAAATACAACCTCTCGTGGCAATTATTACTTCGTTTTATTGCGTACACTTCAAATTGAGATATTTTAGATTAAAGATCATCACCATGGAGATTGAGTGAGAAGTTTATTATTTCTTAAACTTCGATGATTAAAGGTTTGTAAAATATTAAACTTAACACTTTAGAAACATTTGAGAAAATTTCCTGAAATATTAGCTTACTAGACTAACAAAACTTTATTTAATCAAAATATTTAAATTGCTAGCCTCTTAAGCTAACATTCTCTAAATAAAATAAAAAAGAAATTATAAAGTTCTTTCAGTTTTCAAATTTTTCAAATACTTGAACTTATACAGATATTTGGACGGTTTCGTAAACCTTTTTTAAATACTGAAGTATACTTATTTTTGAGCTAAACTAAACGTGAGTTCCAGTTTTCAATTGAGATCCACCTGTAAAAATATTTAATTTAATGTGCAATCTAAATGTACATAGGTATAGACAACGGAAAGCGACTTTATTTTAATCTATACAGTGATGAAGAAAAACATATCTAAAGAAAGAAAAAAAAGTAGTCACATTAAGAATATAAGGATTGCGATTACTTTTCTGACAAAATTGTCACTTTCAAATTAAGAGTAATACAGCAAAGAAAATGTTTATCCTTGTAATTTCCGTCATTTATATTTTGGACAAGTTATACTCTTTGAACAAAAATACAAAATTTCACGAATACCATCTCTTGCAGATTTATTCTTAAATCAATAACTTCCGAAACGTCATCGTGTTTATTCTGATATTAATTTCGAATGATAAAAAACTGATGTACGATTTCATTAGCATATCATTTGAATGAATATAAATATGTAATTTCCTCTATTTCTCTTGGATCCCATACCATCTGATTTTGACTTTATGACAATGGGATAGTATCGTTCCAATTGTTTCCTTCCTTTACTGCAAAAAGATAAAAAAAAGAATCTTCACGCCCATATCCCTGAAGGAGTAGGCAGAGGTACAACCAAAGTACCGGCTAAATTTTCTTTAAAAAATTAGTGATAATGTTGCTTACTTTTGGTTGATATCTGAGATGAATGCATGCTACTGTGCCCAGAAGGTAGCGCATAGTGCAGAGAAGTTGGAGGTGGGGGTTTAGGCACCTAAAAATAAAATCACATACATACATTTAATATATTTAAATAATATGTATAATCTCGGCTAGGCATTGATACCGCGATCTGACTCTCGCTGATGATGCTCTACTACTTGAGCTGCAGCGTAGTAATTTTTATGTAGATGATTCCCTTATTGTCAATTTTGGATCATAATCGACGAGTTAGTAGTTAAAGTGAGTAAGTATCTTCACGCCCATATCACCGAAGTTTTAGGCAGAGGTTCAACCACGACTAGCCGAAGACACTAAGCCCCACAATGTGATAGGTGGCAATACACATTTTCTATTTTTTTTTTGTTGTTTCTCGGGGATCGAACCCGGAACCTCAAGAAGCGAAAGTATTTTCTTTAATATGAATATGTCTCGTCACCAAAATAGCGCTTAAATTAATACTAATAAATTAAATTAATAATTACTTTGAAATTTCACTCTCTTTAGCAATCTTTAAAAAATGCACCTTCTAGCTTGAATCTTCCATTCTGATTTTGTCTCAACTGTCATGAATTCATCATGCTTTTATAAGCATATAAAAGTGCTACAATAAGTACATAAGCACTATCAACATATGTGATATATTTACACGACGTGTATAATAAATATATCAGGGTATATAACACTGTCTACTTGTCTGCCTTTTCATTCGACAAAAATGTAGAATATATTACATTTTTAGACGGCACACTCAATTCGCAGACAACTTCTTCCAAATAAACTTTTAACAACAAATCTTACTTGAGGTTGAGCACTGGTATTTGCAGTAGTAGATGAGCTGGGTGGACTTGTAACAGGTCTCGATGAAGCTGATGATGACGGTGATGTACCAGCAGTATCTATTATGATAATCGTAATTGTTATTTTAAAATCATAAAACTGTTCTGTGGAGGAACCCGCGAACAATAGGTAATTTGTATATTTAATATAAAGTTATTATAAAATCAAAATATGATTGGTTTACAATGAGAAATTGTACTAGATGTAATTTAAAAGTTTTATAATACCTACGTATGTATCTATTATTTTTTTTATTTAATAATCTTTGATCATTCACGTACAAGATATGTTTTTTTTGTTATCTTACTAATTAATGTACTGTTTAAATTATTCGCTTCGGCTTTATACTTTTTACACTTTATAAATTTATTTTTAAATTGGCTG
>NJDC01005233.1:0-11722 GCA_002245475.1 Calephelis virginiensis
ATGTTCCTGGGTACTTACGGTTATAGTTTCTACGTCCACCGCATCATAGACACAACATAGTAATCCTGTCACTAAAGGAACAGACGGTGATTGGATTACCGGGTGTGTACGTTCGGCGGTAAGCGCTGAAACAGTAACTTCAGAGCGAAGCCGTTCAAGCACGGAATCATCCAACACTCGGCTTCGTTGAAAGAACCTCACCTGATCCGACAGTCGTTGTACAGTAACGGTTACACCTGGTTCAAGGTCCTGGAATAGAGACAAAATACGGGAACGATACGCAGTGAGATTGGTTCCCCCTTCTGTCGCCCTATAGTACGCTCGCATGACGTTTTCATTAATTGATGAAGTCCATTTCATGCGGCGCACTGCACTACTGACGGCGGGGGCCGGTTGCGGGACAGACGGTCCCGGCGGTCCCAGGCGCGCCCGTGGTGGCCTCCCTCGGCACGGTGCAGGTGCTAGGCTCGGCGCTGGAGGCGGCAGTCCATCGTCACTGCTCAACACGTCGTGTTCTGGAGGGGTAGCGTAGTCCTCATCTGACGACGTGGAGCCACTCGGTGCGATAGACTGCGACGATGAGTGTGCGTTTTCTCTTATCCTTTTTCTCGTAATCATACGTGCTTACATCATAAATTTACTTAATTTTAGTCTTGTGTTGATAAGTTTATGAACTGTCATTTTTGGGTTTGAAATTCGTATGCACATTCTAGTATTTAATTATTTATATTTTTGTATATTTCTAATTGTGATCACTTTTAATAGTGTTATATGATTTACTTTCTTCACTTATTTGCCATTTAATCAATAAAATTGGTAATAAATATTGTGAGTAAATTTTGACATATAAAAACACGTCATGTCACGACCATAGCCAAGGAGTTTTTATTATTATTATTATATAAAGCATATATATTTATATTTAAGAATAAAATCCGTTGTGCTATTAATAAGTGAATGTTAAATAATTTTTAATAATAAAAATATATGTTTTGTTATTATATTAGGTATTAAATTGATATATACGAGGGCCATTCAATAAATTTTTAGCCTAAGAAAAAATAAAGAAAATTTTGAGAAAGTAAAGATTTATTTTTCAACACAGTCTCCTTTCAATTCAATACACTTGGACCAGCGATGCTCCAACTTTTTTAACCCGTCAAAAAAATACGATTTCCCGAGGTCGGAGGTGGCGGCGATGACCTCATCATTCGACCCAAATCTTTTGCCGGCGAGTGACTTTTTCAGATTTGGGAACAAGAAAAAGTCGCATGGAGCCAAGTCTGGAGAATACGGTGGATGGGGCAGCAATTCGTAGCGCAATTCGATCAATTTGGCCATGACAACGGCGGAGGTGTGAGTCGGTGTTGTTGTCTGGTGTGGGCAAACGCGGCACCCATCGCGCCGACAACTTTTTCATACCCAATTCTTCGTGCAGAATATAATGCACTCTCCCATCTGTGATGCCTACAGTCTCAGCTATCTCGTGAATCTTCAGTCGCCGGTCTGCAAACACGAGATCGTGGATTTTTTTACGTTTTCTTCTGTAGTAGCCGTTTTCGGTGTACCCACCTGGGCGTGGCTCATCAGAAACCGACGTGCGGCCACGAGCAAACTCGTTGAACCAATTTTTGACGTTCGCCCTCGAAGGAGAATAGTCACCGTACACAGCATCTAAGCGCTCTTTGATTTCGCTGCGCGTTTTCCCTTCCAAAAACAAGAATCTAATCACCGAACGATATTGTTCTTTTTCCATTTTTGCAAAACCGACCGACACGCTCGCTTCCAAAGGCTGTCAAAAAAAACAAAAGAAGGGAAAAGACTGAAAACTACTTGATAGACTTCAAAATGTATTTACTGCACAATAGTAAAACTCTTTTGTAACAACAACGCCATGGGGCGATGAGGCTAAGTATTTATTGAAGGCCCCTCGTAGAAATGACGGACGGCAAGCTGTCGTGAAGCAACGGCAACCAAGACTTGCAAACAAGATACTGACCGTCCTTTTCCTTTTCCTTTGCCCGTGCGCCCGCGCCGGCTGCCTTCCATTCCGCAGTCGAGTTAAACACCTGACGCGCGACGCTTGTCGCTTGTTACTAAGCCGTAAACTCGATATATTTGTTACGAGTACTAATTGCTTGCTTATTTCTTTTTGCTATCGCTGTGTACTATATGTTAGAACAATAAGCATATAAGATACCTGTTTGTGTGAACTAAATATATTATATACATTTAAAGTAGTGAGTGGGTGTTTTAAGTTAATTTACCTGGACCTTATCGTAAGTAAATATATCGTACTTACGCACACCCCCCTACAATATATTGAAACTATAAAGTTATTTCAGACATATATTTATATTTTTCCATATTTTACGATGAAAAGTAGTAATTTTTTTGGAATAACTTCTAGATGGCTTCCCGACTAATTTCAAAACCTAATCAGCCTAAGTTTAAATAACCACGTCGATTGCCACCAATCTGGTCAAAATCGGTTGATTCGTTCGAGAGTTATCGAAAACGAAAAATTTCGAAATTTTTTTTTAACATAACTTCAACATTTCTTTTTAACTTCAACATTTCTCCAATAATTTTTTCAATAACATAATTATTGCAGTCCAAAAAATCACATCGATCGCCACCAAGAACGTGAAAATTGGTTGATTGGTTCATGAGTTGTCGCTGTCGAAAAAATTCGTAGAAGGTGAATTTTTAAAATTTCCCTACGATTTTCGGATCGATCAGTTTGTATTAAAAGTTTATCATGGATTCTGAAAAAGTGCGTGGAATACTGCCTACCGCGTTAAAATCGATTTACGGCCAATATAAATAATCAATCCTAATCCAAAACGTGCTGTCCAAGATTGATATTTTGATCCATTTTTATGTTATCGTTTGCCAATAACATATCTGTGGCAATTAGGCATGGGATAGGCCGCCGGATACACAGCTATCTTTGATATTGCTTGAAATCCATTAGATTGAGATACATTATTAACATTGGCCGTTATTCATTTAGAAATTTTGCAGTTTGAAAATTTAAAAAGAACTGTTTTATTAAATCTCTATCAGCCTATTGAGCTCGAAGAGCTCAAAAGCATACAAAAGCTTTTTCTTTGAGCTTGTATATCTGCTTTGTCAATCTTTCATTTGTCATTCTTTCCACATGACCGAACTAGTGGAGCATGCCGAACTCTCGCTTCCATACAATACAACGTTGATAGAAGCACAGAATTATGCAAAGCGAGCATGGGCGCCGGCAGCAGGGTGCAAGGGGGTTCAACTGCACCCCCCTGTCCGGAAAGAAAGTAGATAGAAAAAATTACCTGACTGAACATGCGGGGGAGTAATGCTTTTCGAGACTATGTATGTATGTATGTTTGTGTTCGTACGTGAACATATATAGGTATTGCCATAGATGTTTATTTCGATGTTTTATATAGTAAACAGTATGTATAGATGGAGATGCACCCCCCTGAAAATAATCCTGGCGACGCCCTTAAAAGAGACCTCGAAACCTCGCTGTAAAACAGCTTACCAAATGCTCCATTCACACTATTCCCTGCACACATTCTCTTCTCTACATCCGCGGTGTACGTTCCATCCCTGATACACAACCAAGATATACGATTTCATTCACTTGCTCCAACATTATATCATCAACCGAAACTCTTACACCCGTTCTGGCTACGTCTCTTTCAAACACCATTATTTTGGTTTTCATCGCATTCAAATGCAACCCCTTTCTTTACCTTCTTCTTCCATAACTGTGACCAGTGTTTGCAGCTCAGATGGTGTAGAGCCCAAAAGTACAGCATCATCTGCATAAAGCAGGCAGTTCACTACGTGGTCACCCATACGTATTTCCACATTCAATGATTTTAACCTTTGAAGACATTTGTCCAAATATAAGATAAACAAGCGCGCTGACAACACAACCCTGCTTGACGCCAATATTAACATCAAACCAAGGCAATATTTTGCCATCCATCCTCACACATGCTTTACAGTTTAAACACATTGACTGCACCTCACGGAGCAGGGCCCCGACTATCCCATAATCTGGTAAAATGTCCCAAAGTTCCTTACGTCCTATCAAACGCTTTTTTGAGATCCACAAAACCGCAGACAACCTTCTGATCCACAGCCAGATGCTTTTCTACAAGGTTGCGAAGCGAAAACATCCGTACATACTCCGGGGCACGATGACCGAACGCCGCCAGCCTCCGGGTAGATTCTGCCGGTTTTCCAACATTCGTTTCAAAGAATTTAGAAAGTGTCCCGAAAGGCCAAGTTTGATCGTCTCAACTGTAACCATATCTACTCCCGCAGTCTTATCTACCATATTTCATACTTCTAATCGCCCATTCAACTTCTTTCATCATAATGCCGTCAGATGCCTCCGCTATTTCCGAGTCATTTGAGTACTCGGACCCAGCGGCATCATCTTGGGCATATTCATACATATCTCCAAAAAAAATACTCCACCGTTTTAACACGTCATGCTTGCTTGCAAGAATATCACCACTCTTAGACTTAATTCTATTCATTCTGGAGGCAGACGAACAACTCCGAGACTTTTTCACCTTTCACATTTCTCTTTCACTAAGTATTTCGTGATATTCTCGCAACAACGGTATGTTTTTTTTCTTCAAATCTTTCATACTGTCATTCGACTGCAAAAATGATACATAGTCTAGCCAAGCTTTCTTCTTTCTTTCAACTGAGGCTTTTACCTCCTCATCCCACCATGCGTCACCATTCGTAAACTTGTACATCTTTGCACTCCCACGTACCTTTTTCGCAACATCAACCATACTATCTTTCAAAACATTCCAACAGTCATCCACGTCTAAGTCCGATAAGCGCACACTATTCAGCTTGCCTTGGATTTGACTCTCATACATGCTTCCTACACTCAGGTCTTGCAACTTTTCAGGGAATTGAAAAATATTTTTTTTAGAACCGCACATCCAAATAGAAAAACAGAACCTAGTCTTAACATGTCTGTCTGTCTATTACCATTTTTTAGAGACAACTTCTTCTTCTTTTATCAATATGGCTTTCAATCGTTTTTCAACCTGCACATATTTAGCACCCCATCACATGATTTTTGACTTCAAAATGACCTTAGTCGATAGGTCTACGTTAGGTCTGTATAGGTCCAACAAAATTTTCGTTAGGTCCCTTCGAGTTTTTTAATATATTTTTTTTTAATTTTACAAAAAAAAAAGTCGTCTTGGCACCTCATTTAAATTTAAAATTTAAAAAGAAATTGATTAATTATATCATTTTTGCATTGCTTATCGTTAGGTCAGTATTGGTCTATAGTTTTCGTTTTTATTCATTTAACTTTTTTTATTCACAATTACAAATAATTTATCACTTACGCATGCGCTTAACGCACCTAGTCATAGTAGGGCGCGAAATTCAAAGCTTTCTACTTCTGTTTTCATTACATCAATAAATAAATTAATAAATCTATAAACTGCTCTTAAAGAGTATAATTCTTAGCTATTTTATGGAAAAACTAAATAATTAGTAAGTTACTATTATTATTATTATTAAGATTACCTTCTTTGCATCTCCTCGTTTTGAGAGCGTTTCCCCAACTGCCACAGCCTGCATTGGTATATTTGGCGTTGACATTTCAAGTGATGTTCAATTTCGTGGTCATCTGGAGGAGAACGCGAAAATAGCTTCTTGGTACTATAATTAACTTGGTGTGCTCAGTAAAGCGAGACGGTATTTCAAGCCGACCCATCGCTTAGAACTTTAAATAGCGCTAATCCGGCCTAATATGGAATACTGTTCTCAATTCTGGGCAGAGGCTCCACAGTACCAGCTCCTTTGACCGCATTCAGCGTAGAGCAATTTGAATTGTCAATGACCAGGCAATTACCAATTGGCTTGATTCCTTGGCACTGCGTAGAAATGTTGGGTCTCTCAATGTGTTCTACCGCATCTATCATATGGAATGTTCTGAGGAGTTGTTTAGTTTAATTCCAGTCGCTGATTTCTACCTTCGGACATCGCAACAGAGTTTAAAGTATCATGCCCATCATCTTGATCTTGACACCTGTGCGATTCTGAAGGCATTTTTTACCTCACACAACACCTTTGTGGAATCAGTTACCAAGGGCGGTATTCCCAAACAATTATGAATTAGGGACCTTCAAGAAAAGAGCATACTCATTCCTTAAAGGTCGGCAACGCATCTGTGACACTCCTGGTGTTGCGGATGTCCGTGGGCAGTGGTGATCACTTTTCATCAGGTGACCCACTTGCTTGTTTGCCTCCTCTTGTATAAAAAAAATATAATATATTATTATCTTGTTTTTGTAAATTGTGGTTACTAACTTAGCAGAACAAAATCAAGGGCATAAAAGGTACGAAATATAAATGATAAATGATCTTTAATCTTGTAGTGGCCTTCATTGACATTTTATGTATTCTATATAAGCTTTCTAGACATTGAATATGGTTTTCAAAAGATGAATATTAGATAGAAAATACAATGTCTATAATTAAATATTTATTAAAAAATACCTTACAAGAATACTGTTTCAGATCTGTGATTCTAGTAGTTTTGAAGCTTTAATTACAATAGTTTCCACTTTTTTCCTTTTACTTAATTCCTTAAATTATGTCCAATTTTATTGCAGTATCAAAAATAATTAGATGTTATGAAATGTGTATCTGAGGTGTGAGTGCTTTTTTTACATTATGCAATTCATCATGATCTTGGTCTCTTGAACGCTTTCTTTTCTTTGTTCAATCTGTATGCTAATGACATTTTTTGCAAGTTCTCTTTATGTATCTTGTCATGATCAACAATCCTGTTTGGATAATCTACACCTATCACACAACCAGCTGCCTGCTGTACATATTTAGGGGCTTTCCACGGCTCATAAATAAATGTAACAGGAATTTTTTTTAGTTCTGGGACATACTTTTTAATATACAGTCCCTCTTTATCAGTTTTTTTCCCAAATGCTACAGGACTGTACACTCTAAAATATTTATAAAAGAAAGCAGAGGCAGATAACCACATCCAGTTGCCTGCATTCAAGGACCAATCATAATCTAAAAGAAGGTTCTCGAAAATATTTGCTCCTTCCTCCCAAGACACCCACAAATCTCCTCTTGTAAGAAAACAAGCAACCATGTGACGAGCCAAGTGATGAATCCAACCCTCTTGCTTAAGTTGCCTCATAATTGCATCCACAAATGGGTACCCAGTTTTACCTTCAGCCCAAGCTTTAAGATAAGTTTCGTTTTTAACCCATGGTATTTGTGTGCATATTGGATTACCAACCATTTTATCAAAATTCTTAGTACCTGCTCCTGCTGTATAATAAAACTCTCGCCACATTAATTGTCCTAATAAAGAAACTGGAGGATCAGAATGCTTCATTCCACTTTCAACTTGTTTTAATTTATGATAAAACAATTTAGATGACACACAACCGTGACTTATGTATGGACTTAAAACTGTTGTACTCGGTTCTATGCTATTGGGAGAAGTATTTGGCTTTTCAAAGCTACAAACCCATTGCTTTTTTGCCATGTATAAATCAAGTCTTTTTAGACCTTCAGTTTCTCCACCAGGAAATTTACATTCAGAAATAGTTGACTCATCTATGCCCAGCTTATCAAGTGATGGAACACCAAATTCATTTGTGTCAAAGTCTTCTGCTTTACAATCATTAGATATCTGTTTAGACAATTCTATTGTTTCCTTTACTTGCATATCTTTTATCAAAGAAAGAAACTTCTGATATGTCATGGGAACACTTCCATTATTTTGTTTTAATACTGCCTGAGGATCATAAACAGTGTGCTGAACTCTTTTTACAACAAATATATCTTGTTCATCACAAAATTGCTCAATTACCTCATCTTGTTTCACTAGTTCTCTATCAATGTCTACTTGTAAAGTTAAAAATTTAACATTCCATTTTTTTAAAACTTCAGGTAAACATTCAACAACCTTTCCTTTTATAACATATAAACGTGAATTTAATTTGCGCAAATTAAAGTCCAAATCTTGAAGACTTTGAACAAGAAATCTAAGTCTATTGACACCTACACTGCTGATTACATCAGGATCTATAACATATAATGGTCTTAATTTATGTTTTCGATTTTCGGCCTGAAATTGAAGACAAAATAAGTCACACACTACTAATATTTTCTAGAACTAAAAATATTTCATTCATCTTTGTAGATGTGTGCATGTTTCTTATTGGTTAGACTCGTGATTACCAAATGCTAACAATCATTACATTTGATATAATGATAATATAAATACTTCTAAAACTTATTTTTTTTTAAATTACTAAGTCTGAATTTGATTAAGGGAAATGCGAGTTGAAGGTTTTCTCAAAGTGATACCTATGTAACTGGGCAAAATAATTAAAAACTTTAAAAACCAACTAACATTTTAAAACTTCATAATATATTCAACAAAGCTATATAGTGAACCGCTAGTTTAATAAAATGTATTTGAAATCAAAATATAGTGTGTAATATTTTAATATAAATGTTATCTTACTTCGTTAATGGCATTACGTAGTGCAAGATTATCATGTAAGCGTAAATCCAATCGAAACCAATGCACTACCGAAGACGACATGGCGCAAATATTATAATAAACTTTGCTTTTTATCATATACTGTGCCTACGGTAAATTACTGTAAGCAGGAAATAAAGTTAGACTGGTTAAATAAGGTACCATTATTTACATAATATAGGTTTACAACTTTTTAATTCTCAAATTTATTTGAATATTGGAATATTTCGCGTCCGACCCAGTGTTGTCAGCGTTGAAATTTCGATTGCCGTGTTTGTTAGGAAAAAATTCCGTATTTCCAAGGGAAAATAATATTCGATTTCCGCAGCAAAGAATTTTATTGAGTAAATATTTTTTTAATCAACATTTATCTATAATTATTAATCAAAACAAATTGTCTTAATCATATATTTTTTTTAAACTTCAATGTAATAATTTTCAGACAATTCGTACTTTTTTTATCTCTTGATTTGAGTACTTAACATATTATCCTCAGTTGGCACAAATTTTCTACAATCACTCCTTCCATGATACTGACGCACTGCTTCGTTAACAATAGCCCGTTTATTGTAGATGTGATTAATTTATTTCTTTTCTTTGTTTTAATATTATTTACATAACTGAACAGAGGTTCACAATCTGAATTAGAATGAGGTATGGATAAAATTGCTAGGACAAATTTTGCCAAGTGTTTGCAGTCTGTTCTTATCAATATAGTGTGCCAGAACTCATCTACTTGCATTTTACTCGCTTCTAACTCTGAAAACATATTTATATCAGGAAGAATTCTCCACTCATCATCTACAGCTTGCATTTCGTGTTCTTCCTTAAGAATCCGCGGTACTGCTGTTATTACTGGTAGAAGTGATGGCAATTGTTGCCTTGTCACACTTTTGATGGCATTTTCTGGGGAAAGATGTTTCAGCAATGGCAGAAGTTTGTTGTTAAAATCATATCTATTTGAAACTTGTTGACAGCTGGTGATCAGAAACAGTTTTGTTTTTCCTGTTCCATTTCTTTCATGATTTTTACGCCAAGATAGACGCTAGGTATATGAAATTTGGAGTACTCCGGCCTAATTTAATTCAAAGGTTTTTGGTTTACATGATTTCTTTCCATAAAAGTATACAGCAGGAGCTCCTTATACATTAATTTCATCCGATCGTCCAACTCCGTAATTTTAGGATGTTTGCTTTGAAAATTTTCGTTTAACATATTTTGGCAGCACCCATTGTAAAAATAAAAAATACATATAAGTGTACGGACCATAGTACGGACATAAGAGATCTCTGTGTATTGTTTCTTCAGTAACGATCCGTTCCTCAGACCATTTTGCATTGAAAAATATTTTTGAGGCTTTCGTATTGTTCTAAAATTCTTTCTACGACCATCAAAAGAGATAACCAACGAGTCTGTGCTGGGTGTATTATTTTATGTACTTTGGTTTGTTACCAAAACCTCACAGACTACTTAGAGATACTACGCAGTTTAGTGTAACTTTCATATTATCAAAAAATAAAAAAAATAAGTTTGCTTTGTTTTTTATTCGCCAAAATAATATGACACTAGTCGCCTTTTAACTGAATGCCTTTAGACTTACTTTAAAATTACAAGGGTTATACTTTTTCAAGTAAACTTTATACAAATTCGGGTTTGCTATGTATCTATTGAAGTCCCGCCTCTTATTACGTAGTATTTATATACTCTTCGATACTATGTGTCATACTGCCGACTGACGAACAAAATTTTAGCTTGTAGCATTGTACTCGGACAGTTCTTTTTTTGAAATACGAATGGCACATAGGCAAAAGTTTAAAATTGCTATGCCTATTTCCTCGCTTAAAAATAGTTGACCTTTCTGAACAATTTTAATATTATGTATAAGAATAGATTCTCAATACAGTTTTGCTTGCTTTCGTATCGCATACATAGTAGTAAGAACTTATGACAGTTGCAAATTAATACTCTCACAACTCGGTCACAATGAGGATCGCTCCGTACTAGTACAGTTATTCGAATGTACTAGTTCGGACTTCTAGTACTATTAGTTCAGTAGTACATCAGAAAAAGTTACGTCTTAAGATTCTCACGTGGGTCACGGAATGAATTATATTGATCTTCCTTCATACTTTGCAGGCTTAGGAATTTCATTCTAAAATGTTTATGAGAAGTTTTATTGCCATTTGTAGTGTCATTGTTAGAATGGCGTATTTAAAAATCAAAATATTTATAATATTCATCAAATTTATTATTATGATCTCTATTTCAATGTTAGTAAAGGTCAAAATAACATGATTTGTTACTCTCGTTCGATCACTTCTTAAACACAGTGTCCAATAACAGCGCGTGACAAACAATTCATTCTTCGTTTTTATTACGTTCTTTGTCTATGATTGCGTTCTTGTTGAAACATTGCGAACGAGATGTACTAAATGAACGATTAAGCATACGGTTACGGAATAGTTCGTTCTAGTTCTGTGTGAATTAATTCTTATTAGTTCTTAGTGCACAAACTAAACAAGCCTACCTACTTAGAAGTTAATAGTGTGACCTATAGGCACTTAGAGCTCAATGGTGTGCATTGACCTCTAATTCCTATTTCTATGCATAGAAATAGGAATATTACTATTTCTTTTTTTATGGTTATTTTGCCTCTTTCTGGGGCCGCTTAAGACCTTTAAGCCATGCTGCCACGTTCCGTATTAATGAATTCTTATACAATCATTAGTCACTTGTCTTAAGTATCAATTAATTCTTACACAGTCATTGGTCACTATTTACAAAGTCACATCTTGAGTATAGCGGCGGTCACTTTACACAAGCTCACTTTGGGAGATTCGGCGGCAGCGGGGAAATAAACGAACAAACGGTACACTAATTTCTTCATGATTATTTCATTTGAGCACTTTCACTGAACTGAATTAAACTGATTCCCATCTAGATTAACTAATTTTACTCATAATTTACACTAAATTCAATAATTGTGAAAAAATTACGACTATCTTCATTCACGATGGCGCCAAAACTCTACTATATATTTCTATTTCTATCGCCGCCTCCACACAATGGGCCATGATAATAATAATAATAATAATACTATTTACAACTTTCAGAGACAATATCTCTCAGATCTCTCTCCGAAACCGAAAC
>NJDC01005235.1:27393-56413 GCA_002245475.1 Calephelis virginiensis
CAACTAAAATGGAAAAGTGTACATCAAATAGCTGTCAAATGACGTGTTTTATATTTGCTATATCCAGTGACCAACAGAAATACAATAGAGACAGCAAACACAAATGACGTTATTTGATGTAAACTTTTCCAGTTTGAGTTGGCAACTGATACATAATCACCCCCCAGAGCTTTGGTTTTGGAATGCAAAGCAACAATGTAAATATTTAAGAATTTATAAATAAATAACAAATCTGATCATGTATCCTATCTATACTTATTATAATTTTCGGTACCGACGCCGCGCCGCCCTCAATTTTGCCGCCCCGGGCAGTTCAGTTTGCCCACTCCCTAAATCGGGCGCTGCTTATGTATCTACTTTGTGGTTAATCTTCAAAACAGGGTAACATAGGGTTTTGTGCACCCAGATTTGATGTAAAGATTCATAAGGGAAAAGTTAATTGTTTTTCTTTTTTCAACCCACTTCGAGGCAAGGAGGAGGTTATATGTTCGACTCCTATATTTTGTTATGTATATGGATTTATCGTCATTTCTATATCATAGAGTTGTATTACACATAATTAATCATTTCGCTTAAATTTAGATTAGGTCAGCCAATTTAAAAATAAAAGTATAAAATATAAAGCCGAAGCGCATAATTTAAATAGTAGTACTGTAAGAACTTACATGGATTCTTTGCTAGAATTGGAAAAATATCCAAGAAAGTGTAAAATATGCTACAAAGTTGTTTCTACGAAATTTATATTAGTTAATTAACACTAATGGCTATTTAAATCGAATCAGGTGGCGATGTGAAGCATAATCATACCTCCGTTTTTTACTTAATACCTAACATCAAATAAATCACGTATAAAATATAAATTACGTATAAAACACCCAAGAATTGTTCGATATAAGTATATTTAAGGAGCATGAGTGAGGAGACTGGATGAATACAACTTTGTTTATAAGATCTTAATTAATAACAAAAAGTTCAGTATTTCTGTCGTTCTGTAGGGTTACTCTTGAAACTCGATTCAAGCACTATTGGAAATTGGAATCGGATTGGAGCGGATAATTAACATTAATTACTTCCTAATAAACAACAAATAATTTTATCCGATTCGTTGAATTCTTTTAAAACTAAGTAAAAAAAGTATCTTCACGCTCATATCCCCGAAGATGTAGGCAGGTGTACAATTCGGGCAAGTGAAGTCAGATTACTAGACTACAGAGGCGATATTAAAACTAATAGTTTAATAAGCAGCTAGAACAAGGGTCAAGGGTGCATAGTACTACTATTTAAATTATGTGCTTCGGCGTTACACTTCTTACACTTTATACTTTTATTTTTAAATTGGCTTAAATAATCTAAATTTAAGCGAAATGATTAATTATGTAAATACATATTTAAAATACATTAGGATTTCCGAAGCTTGACGAATATAGCCGAAGCGCATAATTTATAAAGTACTACTGTACAGTAGGGTTACTCTGGAATCTCGATATCATGCGAATCAGAAATTGGAATCGTATATGTCACTTTAGGTACTTTTAAACACAGAATTAGGGGATTATTAACATGTAGTTGCAAATAAATTTAACGAATAGGATAAAATAATTTACTATTTACCATTAACTAAATGGTAATAATTCGCCAGTATTGTGTTCAAAAGTACCTAAAATGACATATTCGATTCCAATTTCCAATAATGCGTGAATCGAGCTTCGAGAGTAACCCTCCAGGTCTAGTTGTTATCGTAACACGCCGCAAACAGCATAACTTAGGGCTTAGCAGAGACTCAATAACTTATCCCAATATTTAATACACACAGACACAACTTTTTCTTTTTAAAATTTTACTCGTAGGTTATGCCATAGCAAGCGTCAAAAATCATTGAAATCAGTGCAAAAATATCCTATATATAAATGATTTTTTGTAGGATTTTATGATTTTGGTTGTTCTTAAAATGTGCATTACTAATATGAAGACTTATTTTTAAACAAAACCACTAAAGATAAATATATGCTAAATATATGTCAGTAAGTTATTCGTCGAATTTTACGATAAGAACAGTGACTGTCAATAATTAACTAACGTTAAATATAAAGTTAATACCGTATTCGTTTAAACAACTTTACAATTACCACTAAATATGCTCTTAAAACTTAAAATGGGTATACCTAGTATGTAAGCTTTAAAAAAGTTCATTTTTTATTGATTAATTTCATTTTATTATCGATAATTATCAATCTCTGCTGTCTAATATCTGCACATTTCGTTTAAGCAAATATCGAAAAATCACATTGTATGGCAGATTTTTTGTAGAGCTGAAAAAGGGAAATTTTGTTATAACTAAAAGGACATCTATTTTGGTAAAAGCTCCCAATAGGAATAAATTTTTCGACATGTTGAACAAATAATGTCTTATTTCAAGAAGTTTACACAAAACCTTAACTAAATTTGCAGCTAAACTTTTCTCAGGAAGACTTCTTGTGTTGGTGAAAACCTTATAAAAAATCGTTTAGTTTTATTGAGTACATCGCAGCCAGATAGACAGACACCGGGGGACTTTGTTGTGTAATATGTACTGAGAATTGGAAACAGTATATTCCAATGGCAGTAAAAATAAGAAAAGCCTCAGATTATATTAGCCTTCACGAAGCTGACGCTGGCAAACAAGTGATAAAAGACTTCTTTTACTGGCCAAGGTATGTTTTTTATTTCTTTGGTCGGCAAAATTGAAAAGTGGCAATTTTGAGTAGCACAGAATGCGAAACCTGCTGCTTTCGATCTGGCAGCCAGAAAAAAAAATAATTTACATAGATGATATACCGACATAATTGAATTGATTTAATCTTTCTTTCAAAAGATCTTAATCGCCTCTGTGGTCTAGCGGTCCAGGTGTTGAACTTAACTGCATGAGGTTCTGGGTTCGATTCTTGGGTCGGCCAACAAATTTGGTTTTTCCGATTTTCTAATAAAAAAAAATGTTGTACGGGATTGGATATGTGCCCGATTGGCGATGAGCTTGCACCTATCACATTGTGGGTCTTGGTGTCTTCGGCTTGTCGTGGGTGCCCTGGTTGTGCCTCTGCCTACCCCTTCGGGGATACGAGCGTTTGAGATTATACCCTTAAAAAAACCTGGAATGGAAGAGGTGGAGAGTCGTTCGATTATTTAGATTTGGAAATATTTAATGTTTATCAGTGACTGGTACTTCTGCCAGGCAAGTTACTGACTCTGTTAGTTCAGCGACTTGTCCATATTGGCACCATGGGTTGAGTCTTGATTTTGTCTGAGGCCTAAAAAGTTAGAAGGTATAGATCCCATACTAGATGTCCATACGTACTGCTAGCATAGTAAAGTACATTGATAATTATTTATCTACACATCAAATATGAGAACATGACATGTACAGATGTTGCAGATAACATAGATTATATACAGCTATCTGTATCTGAATGCGTCAATGAATGAGCACGGGGGAATATTATTATTAATTATTAATTAAATATTAATATTATAATTGAATCCCAGTTTTGGTGAATTTGATGACAATTGCTGCAAATTTCTACTTTACTAATGGCAATATGCTAACGCGAATGCCAAAACCTAAAGAAAGAATGCATGAATAAGTCAGATCCTGACTTGGTCGCAATAGCACCTTCTCTTGCTAGGGATTGGATCTGTGAACGGTTGGTGATGGGCTTGTCTACTGCTAGTCATAGATACCCTGGTTGTACCTCTGCCTTCCTCTCCAGGTATATGGGCGTGAAGATACTTTCTGAGTAAAATATCAAAAGGTCTTTTGCAATTTATGATGATACTAATACGAGTATGAACACAAACAATGGAAATAACTTAAAATTTTGTTTTCCTGTTAATATACCTAAGTGGTTAGTGGTAAGTGGTAAATACCATAAGGAAAATCAGGGCTGTAAGTTATCAACAAGTCATAAACTTGATTTGGTCACACTGGAATTACATCATCTTATATCTTTTTTATACAAGCATCCAATTCAAATTCAAATTCAAACAAGTCATAAACTTGAATTGGTTACACTGGAATTACATCATCTTATATCTTTTTTATACAAGCATCAAATTCAAATTCAAATTCAAACAAGTCATAAACTTGATTTGGTTACACTGGAATTACATCATCTTATATCTTTTTTATACAAGCATCAACAGACACCTCTAAATTTGTCTATGTCCACATAGCAGGGATTTGTATCCGTCTGTATTGTTTGTTTAACAAGTTTTTATTTAAAACTGTTCGAAGGTTTTGGCTGCAAAATTTGCCTTCCTTATGCAGGCGTTCGAGATACGATGACGATTAGGATTGGCCAAGACCCAGTAGTGGATGGAAAAGACCTGAGTTGGAAATAAATAATCATATTTATGAAATTCATCCTACAATATGAAAAATGGTAGAAGTGATAATTTTTTTTGAAGAACGATTTAAAGATTGATGTTCTTTGGGAAATAGCAAAACCTTTAAAAATTACTTTTAGTTTTACTGAGAGGTATTCAGTATTATCGGTTTCAAATGGATAGTAAAAGACTAATGTTTTTTATGCAAGAGATAGCAGAGTATAGTGTTTATGAAGAATTGATTTTTTTTCGTTGTATAATATCCACGACCTAATTAATACAATAGGTCATATAGTAAACAGTACATTTGCATATTCAAATAAGTAATAGGTAGCACGTAACACAGCTATTTAGTTGACTTTCATTGTAGAAACATGATTTACTAGGAAGCTCAATTTGAAAATTCATTTGGTGTATCTAATCATTAAGGATGTATGTATGTATGTATGTTATAAATAAATAAATAAATAAATATCCCTGGACAAGTCACACGAATTGAATCTAACCCCAAAGTTAGCAAATTATATGCTTGTGTTATGGGTGTTAGTCAACGATTCTAATAAATAGATATACTTAAACAGATACCAAAATAATTTATTAAACACCTAGACCCGGAAATGTAGACATCTAAATGTTCATTACACAAATGCCTGCCCCCGTGGGGAATCGAAACCGAGCTTCGCTGTTGAGCGGTGTAGTGAGGCGTGTACGCTAGCTACTCGACCAACGAGGCGGTCAAAGTTATCCGAGGGTGGTGTCAAGAGTCTCCAAAACCGGCTTGTTTGTATGAAAAGGGTAATGAATGTGAAGGAAGCCAGACAGGTTTGTCAGGATCGTGAGATCTGGCTTTCGATACACTCTTTCTACCTCGTACGGGACTTGGCGTGAAGATATGTATGTAATCATTAAAGAATATCACAGGTAACATGAAACTGTTCTTAGAAATATATTTTATAACAAATTACATACGTGTTACATACAAGGAACACTGATTATTGTTAGTTTTGGATAGTCGTATCTTTGTAATAATTTATTTGTAAAATCAAATAACAAAACGTCAATGACTTGTAAACTCTTTAAAGTATTAAGAGTTAAGGTCAAGTATTTCGCGTGATAGGCACGTGCATGTTATCAGTTATGTAGAAAATCTTAGTCTCTTAAAATACACGAGTGTGCAATGTTAGCCAAAGTTTTAAGAACATACCAAAATAGGCCTTTGACGACTCTACCTACAAAAGGATTGATATTTATTTTGATGTTGGAAACCCTAAAGTTTAAGTTACAAGAAAACTTATTATTTGATTTGGTTAGGGTTGACAAACACGGCTTATCTATATATATAAATACGTCGGGTTTTCCATCCTGACGTTATAACTCCAGAACGCACGAACCGATATCCACGGTTTTGAATTAGTTGGAAAGGTCTCGGGCTCCGTGAGGTTTATGGCACACAGAATTCAGGAAAAAAATCAACAGAAAAGCAAGAAAACGGGGAAAATCGTTTTTCACATACATAGCATGTACTACAAACCAATATGGTTTTGCACGGTGGTGGAGCAGATGGCGCCATAACGTGGTGTGTGAGTATCCCTCACGAAAATAACTGGTGGCGAAACGGAGTTTCCGGGGTTGCTAGTATTATAATAAATTTTTAACTAACATGTCTTCACCGAACAATTTACAAGTTGATATATTTCCTGTTCTTCGGTACTGCACTTACACGGTTAAGTTGATATAACACATAAGTTACGATTCTAAAATTTGATTAATTGGTAAAACTAGCCAAGTCAAATTTATATATTAAATTTTGGAGATTCCTACACAAATTTTTGGACTCAAAAACATCTCAACCCTTCCGTCGGAAGAATTAACAAATATATATTCTTATAAACTTGGCTATGAATTCACATTTATGTTTTTGATAAGATGTCATTCCTTTTTGTGAATATATGATCGTAATATCTCTTGTTAATTGTACAACTATTAAAATATACGATATAATGTTATGTTTTCTCCTTCATGCTACCGTTATTAATATTATTAACTCGTATTTGTATATACAGCAAAAATGACAACAGTAATTTAAAATGAAACAAAATAAACGCCTAGCTCATTTTTGATGAAAGAAGTTTCTTCTAGCAAAACCGTTAAGGTAAAAATATATTAAATAACATAGAACTAGTACAACTCATAAATAAACTACCTGCTTAATATATACACACAAAACAAATAAATATTAAATATACGTAAAGAACTTAAGCAACAACAAAGAAATATCATTTTCGTTGCGTTTTTAAAGAATCAACAGTTTTACAGAACGACGACGAATTTTACCGAGCTGGAAGTTCCACTACACCTTTAGAATAAACTGCGAATGAGTGAGAATACCCAGCATTATGACTTTTAGAAAATTGTAATAGAGTACTGAAATTTGAACGACAACGTTAATCAATAATGTAAAAATATTGTTATTTCTTCACCACCACCATTTATCAACAAAAACTCAGTTTTGACTTTTGAGATTTTTTCCCTCGTCAGTTATAGTTTTTGATCTACAAGTCAGTGAATGAGTCAATCAGTCGCTAAAGACGGGTTTTAAGAGTTATTATGCCAATTATTGTTAGTGCTACATTATGAAATTTTGTATTCTAAGTTAGCTGAGAGGATCTAGTATCAAGTTTGTGTCAAATATTATGTAACATATCATGTCTGTGGCTTACATTGTTTTCGAGTTATAAAGGGGTCAAAAGCACACTTTGCTACGTTAACCAATTCATTTCTTTGAACTTGGCTTGACAATTTGCCGCGTGTATATACACTAGGGCTGAAACGCCCAAATAAATATCCTCAAAGCTGACCTATGCTCTTAGTTTTTCGTATTTGGAAGTTTCAAATGCTTTAGTATTCGCTCGTCGACACAGACAAAATTTTGAAGCTCTAGAAAACGATAAGATAACTCAGGTATCCGTCATGTAATATTGATTTGGTACACACTTGTAATTGTATTTCAAATAGTTTTTTTATGTTATAGGAAGGCAAACAAGCAGACGGATTTCGTGATGGAAAGAAATTCACGCTGCCTAGAGACACCGAAGGTGGCAATGAAGCGCCGCCAACCATAGGTCGGGATGTTAGGCCCCGAGCAAAAGTAAGTTTACCGGCTACCTTACCCTCCGAACCGGAACACGTCATGACGTTATGGCGGCAGGAATAAGTAAGGCGGTGGTACCAATCCGGGCGAGTCGTTGCGAAACTCTGCCACCTAGTCGGATGTCACGATGTTAGTGATGGTAAGCCTATATGCTCGCCTTTTACGAGCTGACTGGCAAGGAAGGCAGATGGTCTATTCTGCAAAGGAGCCCGGACCAACACGGGGAAATATTTTAAAGGTATTTTGTTAAAAGATCTAATTTTATTTAATGTTTAGGACTTCAAATTAACTAAATCAGTTGGAATTAGTAACAGTGCCTAATTTTAGAAGTACACAGATATGACGTTACATTTTTGCAGGCAAAAGAAGAACAATGTGTCTTCGCAATAATACTCCACTAGAATTTTAAATATGTATAATTTAATTTAACAGGTACATTGCTGATTATTGAAAGACTTGTAAACATTGATAGGGATAAATTTTGTGTAAGCATTATATTCTGCGGTAATATCTGGAAAAAACTAATTCATTTTTATATTAAGCATGATAAACACTTATGCCAAGCGCTTTGTCTGATTATCAGAGTTATTTATCAAAGAATAAACATTTGCTGATGTCGACATTTTTCTTACTTGAGCTGAGACATTACTTTACCCGCTTTTAGCACCTTTTAGTCGGGTTTAGAAACATAGACAAATAGATACATTTTAATGCTAATTAATGAGAAACTATTTGATAATTGGAAATTATGAATTAAAAGATTAAAATTGGACGTGATATTCCGACGCACTGATATGCGTATGGTGACGACATACGGCTTTTTTGTATATTTGTCCGCCTGCAAGAAAACATGGACATTGAAATCTAGAAGACATAAAAACTAAATCTGTTGTTATACAAATTGTTACTACATATATTTTTTTATGATATTGGACGGCAAACGGAAAGCAGACGGATTTTCTGATGGTAAGAAATTCACGCCTCCTAGAGACACCAAAGGTGGTAAGTGTGTGTTACCAACCTGAGGCCAAGATATTAGACCTCGACTAAAAGTAAGTTTTCCGGCTACCTTACCCTCCGAACCGGATCACGTCAACGGCAAGCACTGATGTTATGGCGGCTGGAATAGGTAAGGCGTCGGTACCAATCCGGGAGAGTTGCTTCGAAATTCTACCACCTAGCAGGATGTTACGGTGTTAGTGACGGTCTCTTCTACAAAGGAGCCCGGACCAACACGGGGACATAACATAATTTATTATATTATGACATACTCAAGTAAGGTATATGAAATTTACATGTATACTAGCTCACCCGGCGAACTGCATAGCGCTTCACATTAGATACTACTAACAGTTTATGTTTAAAAAACAAAATTTTGCTTTTCCTATTTTCCCTGCAATTTTTCTCTTCATAAAAACATTCTCCTTACAATAACCAACACAACAAAGAAGATAAAGCATAATATATAGATAGCAAAATTTGGCTGAACTGCATACCTTCGCTCAGCAGCACGCATTTTTTTTTATTTAGATTACGACTTTTTTGAGGCTTTACTATAGAGTTGCTTTTGTTTAAGTGTTAGATGCTATCTCTTCTTGGTTGTGGGTTTTTTTTGTGATCTGACTGTTTAACGGCCAATATTAATAATCAATCCTAATCCAAAACCTGCTGTAAAAGATTGATATTTTGATCCATTTTTATGTTATCGCTTGCCTATAACATATCTGTGGACAGGATTAATATAGCAATTAGTTATGGGATAGGCCGCCGAATATGCAGCTATCTAGATTGAAATCCATTAGATTGAGATACATTATTAATATTGGCCGTAAGTGGATATAAGTATTGAGAATCTGGCAAATAGGCTTAGTTTAGCAGCACTTGCAGTTAAAAAAGTAACATATGTTGAAACGGCCCGAATAGTATATTTTAGCTATTTTCATAGTCTCATGTCTAATGGGATTCTCCTTTGGAGAAATTCTGCAGATAAAAGTACCATATTATTTGTATTACAAAAAAGAGCTATTAGAGATATTCATAATCTTAATGTAAGAGATTCCTTCCAAAAAAAATCAAATAAATAAATATTTTAACCTTGAGTTCTCAATACATTCCTTTATCTGTTATCACATTCTCACGTATGTTAAAAAAAAGTTGTGTACGTTTACAAAAATCTGTGATGTTTACGATGTCAATACGAGAAATACAAATACTCCAGCAGTATAAAAAACTTTTCTCCATTTATCTATATATTAATACGTGATGCCAAAACTTTGGACCCCTTTTTACGAAAATTGGGCAGACGCAGGAGCAAAAAATTTGGCACACTTATAGTTCATGTGTAGGAGAAGTGCAGAACGTTAATATTTTTCAATAATAATGCTTATAAAGTACATTAAATCAATAAACAAAACATTACCCACACTACCATACATTTGATATATGGTACATTTGACACACAGAAACAAATATATTGATGATAATAACGATAAAAGATCATATAGCGCACTAAAATGTTTGAAAACAAAGTAGTTGGTCTAGAGAAATGAAGATGGCGTTCTTATCAATAAGATATTAAAATTTATTACGGTCGAATTTCGACCAATGTGCGACCACTAGTTATAATTAGTATATCATTTTTGCATCAATGTCGTTTCTGTAATAAGCTGCTCTGGTGTGCGTTACTCCAGCAAGAAAGGAGCACCTAGAGGGATACAAGTGGGACACATTATTATTAGTGCTCGATCTGTTATATATGTGCATGTTGTCGTTTTGGAAATAACCGGAAAAAACGATTCGTGCTGGGGTGACGTTGCTCTAGTAGGAAAGTTCTAAACTAATTATCGGAGAGTTAAAAATTGCGCAAGAGCAGGAAGCTTATATTTGTGCGTCTTCAGGTTTTCGAGTCACGGTTAGAATTCGTCCGTGCGTCGCTACGCCGTTAGTGTCGCGTATCACGAATGTGCATGCCACCGCGCCCGCAGCATTAATAATTACGGGAGGGCCACACGGGTCCCTTTTATACTGACCTGAGGGGGACGAGGAAGTATAAATACCAAGATCGCGGAAAATGCCGCCTAATAATTATGTCCCCGAGACGGATCCACCTTCGCTTCGCCAGAGGCCCCGTCACGTGATTTTAGACCCAGATGACCTAATTATCGAGGCAAACGCCTCATACAACACTACACACACACACATACAAATTCGCGACACCGCCGCCGCCGGGGACGGCGAAGACCCTTGTTCCGCCCTTGGCGGAACACAGCCACGATATCCTCTTCCGAAACAAACCAAGATCCCACCCTAAGCCGAGGTACGGTCTCACAGGAGACACCCTTAGGGAGAGGGGTCCCAGGCCCCACCCAAAATTCAATCTCTGACTGAGCACTCTGCTCGCCCACTAGCCCGGTGACGTTAAGTAGAAGAGACGGCTAAGTACGAACTTAGCTTTATTTAAGATACGTGATATGTGCGGTTTGAACAACATATGACTGTCTAGAATAACCCCTAGGTATTTTGTTGAATTTTCCCAGGCGGTTATTCTATCAAACATTTTGATGGTACCCGGATTTCGAAAGGGTCTCATCCGTTCGCAGAGTTTGTTACTCCGTTTAAAGAACACGGCTGCAATTTTGTCTTCTATTATTATTACTTCTATTCGCCACTTCCTAAACCATTCGCCCAGGAGAGTGCCGCGCTACGGAGGGTTTTGCCTATTAATTGTCTGCTATGGCTGGTCGTATATAAAGCCGTGTCGTCCGCGAAAAGGGCTACGTGGACGCGTGGCGGTCGTGATACGTCATTTGTGTACAGGCTGTATAGTAAAGGTTTGAGCACCGAGCCCTGCGACACTCCAGCCTCTAGGAACCTACTACTAGATAGAGTACCTTCTATACGAAATCTGAATTTTGCGATTCGACAAGTAGTCTCGTTTGATGAGGATTTGTATGTCTGGTACGCTCGTTTCGTAGAGCTAATAGATTAGGCCGTTGTGCCAGACCTTATCGAACGCCTTAGTCACTTCGAAGAATAGTATCCCGTGTTATGGAGCGATGTCTATTCAGGCCGTGTAATATGTGCACCGTGACGCGGTGCAATTGGTTTTATTCCTGAAATGTCTCGGCACGGTATATTATCGTCAATCCTGGAAAATCTACCAACTCCATATTATAAGGCTTATGATAAAGGGTTTGGCGATTCTACACTACACTACCATCTCATGACAGTGAGGTGCAACTATTTTAGGTGTTGGTGTTATAGTACCTATTAAAAAGTAACTAATTACTAGATCTTGTTCAAACCAATTTTCATTGAAAGTTTGCATGGAATGTATTTTTTTAGTTTTATCATTACCTTATTTTAGAAGTTACAGGGGGGAAGACACAAATTTTACTATTTTGGAAGCAATTTTTGCGCAAACCTCAATAACATTTTTGAATGCCTATCCATAGATACTCTACACTTACAGATTTCATGAAAACAAAATACGTCTTCTTATCAAATTTTAACAGCATAGCTTTTATAGTTTCGGAAAAAAAGGCTGTGATATGTCGGACGTACAGACAGAAAGACATGACGAATCTATAAGGGTTCCCTTTTTAGCCTTTGGCTTCAGAACCCTGAAAACTCCTGACGCCTAAGTATTATATACAAATAGATTGAGTTCAAATAGATTTCTAGTTGTATTTTTAAAATATGTTTAACCTACTTATTTTTTGAAAAAGTATACAAAACTTGTGATTACAAAACAGCGATTCATTAATCACTTTTGAATATATTTGTGAGTTAATTTTCTGATTCTGATTCTATAAAATGGAAGTGCATTACGACAATTTAACTTTCGCATTTTTATTAAAAATAATAAGCTGTATTTTAGATTTTATCCAGTTCTATCGCATCGAATTTTTTGTTTATTTATTTATTAGAATGCACTTAATAAGCATCAGCGAATTTATACTACTTCTCGCAGTTAGTCAATTTTCAGGAAGATGTGACTACGATGACTTTAAAAGAAGGTAAACATATATGTTGCCCTTAAATGACAAACTGACAATGATGAAAACGTGACAGTCATGGAAGTGAAAATAAATATGGAAAAGACTGCAACGGCTCGAGCAATGTCCGTGATATCATTCATATTCACATTTATATCATCGAGTGTCAGAGCAATGTCCGTGATATCATTCATATTCACATTTATATCATCGAGTGTCAGCCCTAGCTTTGTATTTCATAATGATTAGTGTATCTACGCTAATTAGAATAGTACAAATTGACGTTTGAATCGCAGCATACATTTTCGCTTGTGCAAGCAATTTGCTATGTCATTATTACGATCAGTGGATATTTTAATACCTATAAATAGTTACTTAAGTCGTCGTCATTTTACGTATTTATGCACTGGGCTTTAAGCAGATTAAGGATTTGAGAAAAACAGTAGGAATTTGTGCGTTATACCTTTTATTTTATTCAAATTGATTTGATTATTACGACTGATTACGTGATTAAGTAAATAAATTAATGCATTATTAAAAATAATATGTTTTGCTTCTATATGCATAATATAGCATCTATATTGTTAAAATACCTTGGTATCTTTCAAGTTTGAGAGCTAGCCGCCGAGCTTTCTGTATCTTGCGAGTCGATCCGTACCATTTTAACTAATCATTTGGGAATGAAACATGTTGCTACTCAGCTAGTTCCAAAAGACCTGATTTTTTTTTCAAAAACTCAATCGTATGAGAGTCGCTAAGGATATGCTAGAATGAGTCAATTCCTTCTAGGAAAAGCATTGTCACTAGTGACGAGACGTTTAAGAGTTTGGCATGCAAACTAGTCAACAACCTTCCGAGTGGGCGCCACTGAACCACGAAAAAAAACACTGATAAACCACGCCAAACTCATTCAAAAGTCAAATTCACGTTGGGTGTTTTCTTTGACTATCCCGGTGTTGTACACTCAGAATTTTTGCCGGAAGGCCAAACGGTAAATAAGGAATATTATGTGAGCGTTATGTGGCGTTTAAGAGAACAAATTCGACGAAGAAGGCCAGTAGGGTTACTCTTGAAGCTCCATTCGCCCAATATTGGAAATTGGAATCGAGTATATCACTTTAGGTACTCTTGAACAAAATACAGGCGAATTTTTAACACTAGTTTAATGATAAACAATAAACCATTTTATCGGATTTGTTGAATTTATTTGTAACTAAATGTTAATAATCCGCTAGTACTGTGTTCCAAACTACCTAAACTGACTTATACGATTCCAATTTCCAATAAGCATGATTTCGTAATTCAAGAGTAACCCTACAGATTTGTGGAAAGAAAATTCTTGTATTTTGCACTATGATAATGCGCTTTCGCACAATCCTTCATTGCGAACGAGTTTTTGATCAAAACACTCAACAAATACCATCGTGCAACCAACGTATTCACCAGAAATGGCTCCAGCCGACTGCTTTCCTTTACTTTAACTCAAAATACCCTTTGTGGCATCCGGTTACAATCGGTAGAAAGCATAAAAACAGACTTCGCGACAAAAACTCAGCTGCCGAAACTGCGTTAAAAAAGTTGATGATTGGATTAGATGTTCGTTGGCGTAAGTGTATCGTTTTTTAAAGGAGCACACCTACTTTGAAGGTGTAAGAATAAATTTTAATGAATAACAAACAGTCTGTGTATTATTCGTCTTTTCCCGATACTTTCTTGACAGAGTAATATACCTTTTTACATCAATTTGAAATTCTTTTACTTAATTTCGTTTGTAATAAAATTTTTTGTAAACAGTTTAAAATTAACTTTAATTATTTGTATATGCTCCTTGATAATAAAGGACTTGGAGACACGTAATTTTTTTCTTTAAACGGATCTTTGGGATCGAAAGGTAAGGCAGGAGATAGAATAAGTATTGCATTGATTTTTTTGTAGCTGTAAGAATAGTTTATACTCAGATACACTATTATAGCTCTCGTTCCAAAGTATATACCTACTAGGCAAAAAGTTACCAAATAATTATACCAATTCTTTTCTTTTACATTATTAATTTTTATATGGACAACAATAATGTTTAAATTAATGTTTTTACTTACGATTTATTTGTGTATAAAAAGTACCTACCTATATTTCAACACCCATCAAGTGCTAAAAATAATCGCATAATTATAATCGTTGGCTCGACAGATGTAGGTACTTAGAATTGGTTTTTACTTAGGTACCTACCTATTTAGTGAATTTGTCTCTTGGAACGTAGCGAGATTTTTTATGAATTAAAATAAGATTACTTAAAAGACATAGGTATTGGCATTTAAGTAAGTAAATAACATATTAGTACCTACCATTAAAAAAAAGAAAGGATATTTAAGTTACGCTTTAAATATTACCATTGTAAATGATAAATTAGCAAAATCTATCGTAAATATTAATGAATTGTGCCGACAGCTGCACATCACTAATTGAACAAAATGCCTTCTCGGTTGTCACTTTAATGTGTAACAATTTGATTGCTAACATTAAGTCTAGTTAATTTACAGAGATTTTAACTCTTTTTAAAATAACTACAGACCAAACAAGACTTATGTTTCGCACTTACATTCTTATTTAGCAAAAGGTCATTTAAATTAAAGTCATGCTATTTTTTAAAACTTACTATTTTGTCGATAAATCTAAGTTCACTACACTATGTACAAGTTAACTTTAATATTTTATTTAAATATTCATGTCACTGTTTATTTTGCAAAATAAACTAGGTAATACCCAATAGGTAGGTTAATTTCACTGTCACGACTTGTCATTGAAAAAACCATACTGAGGAAATAGGTCCAAGAAAAAATATATATGAACAGCTGATCAGAGCGAAGAGAAATAAATTCATTTTCATCTAAATAATTTCTACCAAAATATACACATGGCAAAATGACTTTCAGCTACTGCTAGAAATTGAATTGAAACAAACTTTGGGTTAACTCGTTTCTCCTGGTGCTACACCTAAGTTCTTTTGTAGAATTTAGGCCAACTGCTTTCGCGACTGAAATTTGTAAGACTTCTATTAACGAAAGTTCGTCGGAAATTTACTTAGATAGGTACTACAGCCTTATGTAACATTTTGTATTTATGCCACCATTATATTAGTAGCATTATATTATATTATTACTAGCTGCCCGCCCTTGCTTCGCTTCGGTTATTACAGAAAAAAATTCTTACTAATATTAATTTTGCGAAAGTTTGTAAGTATGTCTGGATGTCAGAATGTCAGTATGGATGGATGCAGTAAGCACGTATGTCTTTGCTACGCTTCAACGATATTTAATTTCGCGCATGCAGATTTTAACTTTTTGATAACTCATTAGTTATTAATTTTTTTTTTGATAGTGTAAAAGGCAATTTTGATCTAAATTACACGTATCTAACAGATTTATTTGATTAAGGGTTAATACTGTAATGTTAAAAATATGTTCTAAGGTAACCCTTCATTTTACTGTTTTAGTTAAACGCAAAAAACGGTTATTGTGAGTTATTCTTTAAAGATAGACATATACCACTGCTTACTTTTTTGAGATCTATCGTAGAGGAAAAATCGCCACCATACATTATTTTGTTAAAACGCAAAAGGTTTTGGCAGCGTTTTCGAAGAAACTCCGGATCGGCTTATTTTTTGCCGACATATTGAACTAATATCATTGTAATATCGTTGGTTTGTACAAAACATAAACTTACTATACACTAAAACCTTCCTCAAGAATAGTTGATTCTATCTATTGTTGAAAACCGAATGAAAATCTGTTCATTACTTTTCGAGTAAATCGCGAACAGACAGACAGACAGACGCGGCGAGGGACCGTTTTACAATATGTATTGATATAATTAATGATAAATTTATCATATAATCATCATACGCAAAAGTTAAAATATTTAATTAGTACTGTAATCTAATATTAAAATTAACTTTAATACCGACTAAATTACGAACGTATATACAATTTAGATAAAAAATATCACGCTGAAAAGCACGTTTTTATAAAGTTTGTTATTTTCCTAGCTAGGGAGCTCCGATATATGCGTGCGATCGCTGCAAATTATAAAGTCCCATAATATCTCTGAAACTATTCGTTTAATATACATGCTGTAAAGGGCTATATTGTTCTATATTAAAAGTAAAATTTATTTAAGATACTTAATTAGATAAGGATTAATGCTGTAATGCTTTAAATCGCTTCGTAAATAAGCCATTATTTTTCGTAAAAAGTAAAGGATAAAAATGGGTTATGTAAGTTAGCCCTCAAAGATAAACATAAACCATTGCGAACTTTTTTGTAGACCTTTTTAAGGTAAACAATACTACGGTACATTATTTTGATCTATCTCGTAGAGTTCAGCCAGCGTTTGCAATGCAAGCGCAAAAAATACGTTTATTTAGGACTTCGCATTAGAAATCTTGAAATTACCAGTGGTTCTCTAATATATGAAGCATGTTATGATACATATAAACCCTCCTCTTGAATCACTCTATCTATTTAAAAAAACCGCATCGAAATCCGTTGCGTAGTTTTAAAGACATAAGCATACATACATACATACAGACAGACGCGGAAAGCGACTTTGCTTTATACTATGTATCGATTGGGTTTGAAGAGTAAGATCAACCAATACGCTTAATATCCCAATCTCAGTTGATGAACTAGTTATAATACCTTATTCAAAAAAAGTAGACAAAAATGAAAGCGTCTTTTACATGAGAGTACCACACTGCGAGGAGTTTCGATAGGAGCAAATTATTCTAAGACGAATAAAAATTTAATCACAAATTAAAAAGTGATGTGTTTTGTAATTTTATTAAAATTCTTCTTAAACTGTTCACTGTTTTTTAAATTTCAGGATATAATGTGTCTGGATATATATGTCTTGATTATAAGTACCTATGTAAAACTCGGTAAAATTAGCCTTATATAAAAAAAATTCAATACAGATTATTATTATTTTCATTTCTTGAAAATAGGATAACTGAAAATAATATGCCTAATAGACTCACCAGGATGATGACACATTTAACATATTATATCTACCATTCCATCCCTCATACATATTTCTATTAGTCTTGACTACCTCGTCAGTAATTGACCAAGACACAGGCTGTAGTGCATCAATGTCAGGCCCATAAAAAACCTGTATAAATCGACCATGTATTTGTTTGCTTTTCCAAAGGATGCTAAGTTTAAGCTATCCTGAGTACTAAGTAAGCTTAAGTAGAGCGGAGTCAGTCTTTTTTTTACTATCCACTGAACCTACATCACAATGCATTTCACACTTAACATTTAGTAAGTATTCTCTAAGATTGTATACTTCAGGGTTATGGAGGTTTTTGGCATTAGGGAAGTCACGTCTTCCAGATTATTATTAAGTAGAGCGGAGTCAGCTCATTACACACTGAACCTACATCACGATATATTTAACACTCAATATTTAGGAAGTATTCTCTTACATTGTATACTTCACGGTGATAGAGGTTTTTGGCATTTGGCATCGTCTAGTTTTCCGAGGAATATTTAATCTCATTACAGACGAGCATGGATGAAGCGTGCACGTTATACAGTTATGCAAAATTAAAACTTTTATTTTAATTAAAACCAATAACGACTATTTTACTCAGTAAAACTCTTGCGACGATGCTACAATGAGGAAAAGGTAGGTGGCTTGCTTTTAGCTTTACCAGTTTCAGTCGTGACTCGAGGCGTTCTCAGGGGAGAACACGTAGCGGATGGTAGCGACATCTAGCGGCCACGCGAGGAAAACACAATGTACTCTCCAAAATGGACTTCGGGCGTCAAACAGACCATATAATATAAATCAAATCAGTATGCGAGTACGCTATTAAGTAAAATTTGACGTAGGTGCATTTTCAAGAAGAGTAGATAAACTGGAAAAACGAATATCATTAAAATGGTAAGCAGTCGCTGCTAAAATCTTATAAAATAAAAGGAAGCAAGCTTGTAATCGTATCAGACGAAATAATTCTACCATATGGTATAAATAAGTTATACCAACAACACAGCTTTGAAATGTCAAATGTAAATTTGTCATTGTCAAATGTCAAAACAATGTAATGTAAATTATAATTTTACAGTGCTAATTAGTCTGTGCTGAAATGTGCCTGTGTTCCAATTGTTTGGTTTTAAAACTTAAAAATATTATTTTTAGAATTAATTTTAGCAATAAATTATAGTGTTAAAAATTGCATGTCGCCTGTGTTTCAATGATGAGATAAGTAGTGTGAAACATTAGGAACAAAAATTGTGTTTGCAACGTACAGCTATTACCTAATCAAGAACCTAAAAACTTTTGGTTTGATAATGAAAACTTTAGAGAACTAAGAAAATAACTTTTTTTACTGTGATATTTTCTATAATATATTTCTATTTCTACCATAATACGATAATAATTAATGATGTCTAGTGATCGGGATTTTTTTAGAGAGACATGGGCGCGATATTTAGGTAAATATTTAAAATTAAATACAATACATTTGTGTATACTGTGCATATTCCACATATTCTATCATCTACCACATTGTGGTGTGCAAATATGTAACTAACTTAATTATAATATAGTTTTTATTATTATTGTTATTCAGAAATTTTTGCACAAATAAGTTAAAATATGTTTATTTTGTTGTTGCTTTATATGTACTAAAGCCGCCCTTAAAAGATGAGTTAGTAACCAGTAACTCTGTATATTTTTCACAAATTAGTGAAAATATATTCACTGCAATTTATCAAATTAAATTTATTAATTCAATTAATATATTTTATTATGATTATGTTTAACCATATCTACCATAAACTACCATCATTTTTAAACCCTAGTTACTTAATTTTAAACTATGTGTTAGAATTTAAATAAACAATTATTCAAATAAGTGTGATGCAGTCAGACGCTTGATATAGCAGATTATGTGTACGTATTTGTGTGTAAAGAGTGAGAATGTGGAGGAAGCTCGGCAGGACTGCAGCCTGCAAGGATTATGACACTAAGCTGAGTGCCTCCTACCTATCCCACAAAGGACTTGTGTGTTTTAATGAGTATGTATATGTAGAAGGATACTGTTTTGAATCCAGTCCAAATTTTGTTTCTTTCGTCAAATTTGAAAAAGAGGAAACATACTAAACATATGAAACTACTAAAAAAATAAATGTCATACCCTTCGTCCTTGGTGATGTAGTGGTCACTGAATAAATTCATGTCTTCAGGTTATGCCAATGAGGTTGGTGAATCTTTTCGAGCGGTGGTGCCAGTGAAGGTGGTACGTGCTAGCTATGCTGTTTCATTTGCCTACGTCCTTGCTGACACTGCTGACAAAAGTTGGAAAATGTTAAGGGTATGGCTTTTATTACTGCAAAATCTAGGTAACTTAAAAATATAATAAAAGAATCAACAAATAAAATAAAAGCCACATGGAATATTATTAATTGTGAAACTGGGAAAAACAGATTTTCTAATGAAGAATATAATTGAAGATTGATGATGTAGACATAACAGGAGAATTTGAAGTAGCTACGGAGTTTGAAAAATTCTTCACCAATGTTGCAGCTGACACTACTAAAGCCCTTAGCTCATCACCTAATACCTACTGCAGAAACATTGCTGAATCAATATGTTAATGAGTGCAAAAATAATTTCAAATATTTATTTGTCGAGGCAAAAGATACAGTTAAAGCATTTAAGTCATTAAAAATTAAAAATACATAAGACTTGTGGGGACATTATATAAAAATTATTGCTTCTGTAATAAACATTATTGCTCCTTATTTAGCTTATGTTATATGATAAACAGTTTGGTTTTACAAGGGGTAGATCGACGGTCAATGCTGGTATGGAATTATTGAAGAAAATCTATGAATGTTGGGAGGATTCACAGGATGCCCTTGGTGTATTCTGTGATTACGTTAATCATGAAACATTGATCAGGAAACTATGCGATTATGGAATTAGAAATAAAGCACTCAACCTTCTGATTTCTTACTTGAGTGGGAGAACTCAGATGGGTGTGCACCAGGGTTCCATTCTAGGGCCTTTCCTGTTCCTTATATATATATCAATTTATTAATATATATTAATATTAATAATTTATATATATTAATTTATTATTTATTTCTTTATATAATATTACTACGTAAGGGATAAACATAGAATTGTATTGTTCGCGGTTGACACTTCACTTTTATTTAAAGTGAAGAGGCAACTAGGTAAGTATGATGAAACGAACACTGCGATTTCAAAAGTTGTAGACTGGTTCAATGTAAATAATCTTTTTTTGAATGAAAAAAAAACTAAATGTATCAAATTTTCCATGTTCAATGTGAGGCAAGTAGAAACCAATGTGCAACTCGATGGGAACAAGTTGGACCTGATTTTGGAGTTGATTCCACAACGTTTTTAGGAATCACAATAGATAAAAAGTTGCAATGGGGTCCATTCGTTGAAAAGCTCGCAATAAGAGTGAGCTCAGCAGCATATGCCGTTTAAAAAATGAGACAGTTAACCGATTTTGACACTGCTAGGATTGTTTATTTCAGTTATTTTCATAGCATTATGTCATATAGAATTCTTCTCTGGGGGTTCTGCCGATGTAAATACTATATTTGTTTTACAAAAGAGGGCCTTACGTGCAATTTATAACTTAGGCCCAAGAGTTTCCCTTAGAGTAAAATTCAAAGAAATTAATATTCTAACTGTAACTTCATATTCTAACTGTTCTTAAATTTAATATATGTTCAGAAGAATTTACATTCATTTAAAAGAAACTGTGATATACATAATGTAAATACGAGGAATAAAAACAATCTTGCTGTGCATGCGTCCCGTCTCCACAGAGTTAGTCATTCTTTCATGGGCCAATGTCTACGCTTTTACAATAAACTTCCCGATTTTATAAAAGACCTGCCATTAAAAAAAATGTGTCAAACAGAAATTATATAAAAAAGGTTACTATACTGTTGCTGAATATCTGTCGGATAAGAGTGCTTGGGATTAATTGCTCCTCATACTAATCTCTTACTAGTAATTATATGTAATTTCTATAGAATAAGGAAAAAAAAGACAGTCCGCTGAGGTTCTTGCCGGATCTTCTCAGTGTGTGGCCGCGTTCCTATCCGGTGGTAGTTTTAGTATTATATAGACTCGTCACAAGTGCCTCTTGTAAGGTGAATGTAATAAAAATATATTCTATTCTATTCTATGAAATATTTAAATAATTTAAATATTTTAAACATTTTTTTAGTTTTGATGAGAATCCTCTTAGTAAGGATGTTGGTAAATAATACCAATACATATAAATATATGTTGGCAATATTGTTAAATACCCTCAAAGGTCAGAGGGTCATCACCAACAATCATATCATCAGGTGCTTTTCGGAGCAACTTTTGTATGATAAACAGAGATGTTTATTTATCTTATTAGTAGAATATAAATCAATGTACTCTATTGGTTAAGTTGACATAATGTGTAATACAGTGCTATGAAGATTATGTCACTTTAACCTTAAGACTTGGAGTACTTCAGTCTATGTTCATGAATAAGACAGTAAATGTCTGAATTTGGATTTTCTCAAATTTTTACAAAATAACTTGAAGTGGGTTTGTCATATCCCCACACGAAATTGTTGCAACTTCACGTTAGATATAAGAAGGTCAGAGCCCTTACCATGAGTTTACGGCTTGTCAAGTTTACTATACTCACTACTGTCTCTGTAAATTGTTTGTATGAAAACTTTTAAAAGCACCTCTATCGGTAACTAAGAGAAACACATTATTAGGCCAAAAGTGTCATAGATTTCGACTAGTAAATTACCGAAAGGAATCTATACTAACTCATGGTAGAGGCTCTGCTCACTTTACAAAACTCTGCGACGGTACGGATACCCAATGTACGTAGCCTTCTTTATTGGATACTTGAAATTTCAGCACGACGGCCGTCCGAAGAGTGTGGTGATTGAAGCGGGTGATGCATTAATATGGCAGACTTTGGCGAGTGTCATAATACCAGGAGTGACCATCAATAGGTTTGTGCTTAGTTTTGTCATTATTCTTTGTTATCATTTTAGTTAAAACGCCTCAATAATTTGTGTGTTGTCTTATACAATCTTGTTAAGTAAATATGTACCTAATAAGACCTCTATGAGATTCTTTTTTTAGTATTATTTAAACAGTGATGCTTTGCTAGGGTATTTTTTTAAATCATTAATTATACTATTTGTCACAGCAGATATCTGAAATAAATTTATTATTAAAAGAATATAAAATCAAACTTTTATATTTTTCCAAGCGAAGCATATTTTTCGAAATGGTTTAAATTAACAGTATGTTTTCAAATGTGTTAATAAACATTTAATGTTATAATTATTTTTCAGTGAAACATTATTATTATTATTATATTTAGAACCCAGTTTTCAGCGTCAAATTAAAATGATTATATAACGTGTACTTCGTTTCCTGGAGTCGGAATTTGTTTATATGGAATTTCCTCCTCTTTAAGAATATTAACAAAAAAATTAGAAAATGTGTTTTTTCAATTTTATAATAAAATTAACGTTGCCCGGGATTGGTAATGTGCCCGGTTGGCACCTATCACATTGTGGGACTTAGTGCCTTCAGCTAGTCGTGGGTGCCCTGGTTGTGCCTCTGCCTACCCTACGGGTATATGGGCGTGAATATGCTTTTCTAAGAATATTTCTTTTATTCCTGAAACATTTATAGTTTTAATGTTGCACAAATTTAAGTACCTCACCTTCCACAGATTATTTTGTTTAAAACAACCGTAATGTTTTGACCACTAGAATTCTATGAATGCATTTTAAGGGTTAATACATGTAATGTTACCGTCTCGTTAGTCGAGTCGAGTAGAGGAGACACACGAGCAAGTGGGTCACCTGATGGAAAGTTATCACCTCCGCCCACGGACATCCGCAACACCAGGAGTATCACAGATGCGTTGCCGACCTTTAAGGAATGAGTACGCTCTTTTTTGAAGGTTCCTAAGTCACAATTCCTAAGTCGTAATCGTTTGGGAATACCGCCCTCGGTAACTGATTCGACAAATGTGTTATACGGGGTAAAAAATGTCTTCGGAATCGCACAGTTGTAGATCGCCACGCATCGAGATGATGGGCATGATACCTTAAGCTCTGACGCGATGTCCGAAGGTGGAAATCAGCGGCTGGAATTAACCAAACAAAGAGTGACTAGCGTTCACGCCTAACTACATCGACTAACCTATGATGAACTAACATTTAACTAACCGATGAACATTTAGATGTCTGCACTTCCGGGTCTAGGTATTTATTAAATTTATTCTGGTATCTGTTTAAGTATTTCTATCTATTAGAATCGTTGACCCTACTTTTTTACTACTAATTTGCTTACTTTCGGGTTAGATTCAATTTGTGTGACTTGTCCAGAGGTACTTATTTATTTTAACTTGAAAGTTATAAAATGCATGTAACATAAATTTGAATAACATTATTTGAAGAGAAGATTATGATTTAGTTCGAGAGTCTTCGTTGCAAACTTCATTTGAATATACATTTTCTGTTTTCAGAATATGCGCTTTCTCCCAAAACATGCTGAAGAAGAAAGCTAACAAAATACCTGTGACGTCCAGACAGATGATGACTGTAGCAATAGGCCTAGCCTCCATTCCTATTATAGTGCATCCTATAGATGTGGCCGTCACTATGGTGATGCATCTTACATATAGACAGTGGTTTAAGGTACAACCCTGATTTTTAAAAGGTAGTAAGTACCTTGAACTTTACGTGATAGATATAATAAAAACAAAATGATTGAAAGACAGAAACCCGACTGCGAAAAAAGTAATTTAGTATCACGGTCATTCAATTATTACAAACTCAGCATTAATCAGACACTATGATATATTTTAATATATTACGTATAGCTCCACAAACGAACGTCCGAAAAACAATCTGAAGGTAAGGATTATCGAGATACAAGTGTTGATATGATAACAGTAAAATATGTCATGTTCAGTTTCTCGTTAACAATAACAATAATATTATAAATAGTATCCAACCATACCTTCGGCTTCAGCCCACCATGGCTTGAAATTTCGTCAAAGAAACCTCCGATTGCAACCAAATGAAGCTATGGCCGTATGGATTGAGGCGTTAGCCGAAACCGATTAATTGGCTGTAGTCGAAAAAAATAAGTCGAATGTAGACCTAGCTTTACGGTTCGTCAAATTTTGATTAAATCCATATTTTTAATCAACTTAAAAAATTAGGTGTAAAATTCGAGATCTATGTACGTATATAATTTTAGAGTCTAAACAAATTGGTATACATGGGGTAACGTAACAATCATTCCATAAATCTAAGAAACACTGCCCTAGACTAGTCTTAGTAAAAAAAAAGAATATAACCTAGTAGTGGCTGTATAGTCACAGCAATTATTAGGTTATATTATTTTTTACACACAAGACGCCTTATTAATAAACATGGACTAAGGTCGGTGTAAAATTAAGTTGATGTTATAATCTGTATCACATTGTAATAGGGACTACAATGTGTGGTTGAACCTTGGAGTAATTTACGCTGCGTTCATTAATAAAACGTTACTACAAGTGTACACTTGTACAAGTGTTTTGTAGTGTGTCATGAGTGTATAAGTTTTTTTATTATGTTATAAAATTTGTTGTTATCTCATATCGTGCATAAAATAAGATAAAAGTCAGTGATATAACTATTTTAATTCGATTAGTTGTTATTGAAGTGGGTAGCAAATTTGCAAGGCTGCGCTCGCTTATTTGACGTCATATTAGAGTATTGCCTACTTACTGCACTGCGGGCAACTAGCTAATCTCACGGTGAACGAGAAATGCCATAACCGTAGTTTGAAATCTATTTTGGATTTGGTATGAATTGTGAAAAAATTACTCCATTCTTTTGAAGCCTTAAACAGTATTCCGTGTCTACTGATAGTTTTTATTGTACAAAAAGTATATACGTTTCTCTTCGCACTCTGCTTAGTGCAGCTGCTGGTTAATAAAAAATACCATAAATTTGGTAATTACCTAATATTAGCCTAATTATATTAACAACTAGTGTTTTTGAAAACTCTTACTCAAATACCAAATATGAAAGAATAAGTTTATACAATATGTCATAAGCTCGGCGAATGTTGCTTGTAAAAGATTCTTTATTTTGCAAACATTTTAAGGATGTATTTGCTGTCAAATCTCTCCAATATCTGACTATAGTCCAATAATTATATTTTATTGTATTAGGATGAGCGCACATTGTTGTCACGACAGTTTAAGACAAACGATAGACTATTTTGCCGTTGATGTGCGCACTGGCATAAATACAAAAGGGAAGCCGACGTATTCTATACTTCTTATCGTCGGTGCTTGTTAGAATTCCATTCTAGAAACAATTTATTAACTTTACTTGTACTTTCCACAATATGTTTTTTATTATTATATCGAAGCCAACCGGTTTCACTATTTAGGCATCAGGGCTATAACAACTGATGTTTTTTTTTGAAAATAATACCAATTAATTTGCAAAAGAAAAGAAAAGAAAAAAGTATTTAAGCGTTCCAACATATTCTACCAACTTGTGGTGAGCAAATATTTTAATAGGTTTTTAATATATTAGTAATTTTAATTAATAATTTACTATTTACACACTGTTTTTTATATTGATTACATGATTGTTAATACAAACAATTTTGGAATGTAATTTGATTTATCCCTATCTACTGTAAACTACTGTAATTCCTCAAACTGACGGTATTTAAATAAAAATTACTGAGTGATGACATTAGTAAACAATCTTGAATTGACTGGGTTGACAACGTTAGATTTTCCCCCAATAAATTTTGTGACGCATACTCTGTCTTAAAACTGTCCTGACTACAGTATACGCTTAGCCTTAGTGTTTAGAATAGAAAAATACTATTTTATTGCATACAGAACATATAAGAAGTACTTGTAAAAAGTATATATGTACGATTCTAAAATCTACCACCAGGTTGGAATACGGCAATTCACTTGTTTAGCGTTAGTTTCTTGCTTTTGAAATGTTCCCGCGTCCCCCGATCTCGGGATCTTCATCTACATCGGGAGACGGGATCCTCGCATTCCACCACTGCAATCAGTCATAAAAAAGTGTGCAGTGTTCTTGTGTGTCTTGTCTTTTTTGTGTTCCGTACCAGTTTAGGGTAGCCGGTAGATTAGTAGTAGAGTAGTCGATACGAAGGGTTGGATGTATCTTAAAAGACATTTATATAGCGGTATTGTATTTAAAAGACGTAGACATTGTTGCTACGATTTTTTGTAGAAAGCGATTGTAACCATCTCGTGACATATTTTTTGAAAAAGAAAAGAAAAAATAGTAAGTTGTATAGACTGTGTTGGAAGTGAAATAGTAGTTTGGCGGGGTTAGGAATGTTATTGGCTTTAAATTGCGGAATCGTTGTTGATAGTGCTTATTAAAGTTTGTGGTAAGTAAGCTTTGCGGTAGGAAAAATTTAGTGCTTATCTAGCGTTTGAAGATCGGATATATTTGTGATTAGAAAACGCTTATAATTAGTGAATCATTGTTTCTTAAACGAAATGCCTTTCAAAGGATAGTGCACATTTAGACGGACCGGGTCTGGCTACATTGTAGTGGATTTTGCGCGGCACCCTGCGTGCAGTCCCCAATGTGGCTTACAGTCCCCAAAGATGAGTGTGAAAACGCTATTATTAGTGTGAATAGAGTGGTAATGACATTCCAACGCTAAAGTTTTGCAAGATAAGTAACAAAGGCGCCGGTTTCCGTACATGACGATTTTAGAGTTTTTAGTTTTTCTGTTTTATACTACTCTTGTTCTGCATAACAAAAATTCGCCGACGTGATGCGACCCGGCCCGCCGCAGTGTGCTTTGCAATGCGTTGTGCGCCAAACCCAGACGCTCCGCATCGTCCAAATGAGCGTTAATCTAATTAAGTAAAGAATTTCGTGAATATTATTCCAAATTGTGATATTTTATAACTTAAAGAATTTAGAGATCTAAAGATCTGTTGTTATAATCCAGCATTTTTTTTGATATACAACTTGCAATTTTGTATATTTTTATGTATCTTGCACTTTTGACAGTTGTTTGATCCTTGTCTAAATGGGTTTACATATTTTTTTAAGTATTAAGTATTGTCTTACCTCAAAGTGTTATAGGAATAACTTTTAATCGTGGTTGATAGACAATGTTTAAGGAACGTAGAAATGCTTGTAGACGTAAGGTAAAATATGAAGCTGCTTTGAAGCTGTACCTGTACTTAGGTACACATGAAATCGCTTTATTTAGCCTTGTTTCAATCAATATTATGAAATAATAATCAATGTTATGAAAGAATTAAACCACGAAAATTTGGAAATGTGTAAAAAATATTAAAATAAATTGAAAATATATTTTAATCTTACAATTAAAATGGTTCTGATGAACACATTGAGACTTATAAATATTAATTTGCAACAATGTTATACTAAAGTTTCTCTTTCTTCTCGGGCTATCTTCTGTGTTAATATTTAAAACAGGAAATGCTTGATTGGTTTGAATTAATTCTCGATATTTTAAATTCTGCCTACATTAAATTATATTATTTTATAGTAGTATCTGTAGTTCATAAATAGCGTATGAAGTTACTATCATCATATTCAAAGGCTTGGCTGACAGTCGGTGTATAATAGACGGACTGAAATAGACGGTATTTCAACCTCATCACAACTTACTTACTTTCCTACTCTTTAACCACCTAAACTTAAGCTAAAACTTGGTGAACACCCGTGTACCAGGTGCCTACGATACCAGGCTTATCGCCCGAGTTACAGAAATCTGTAAAAAACACAATAAAATTTGGTAATAATTAACTTTCGATGTGATAATGTGAATAGAAATAAATGTGATTGGCTCTTCGATTAAAAAGGTTTGTAGTTTTGGTGTATCACAATATTACAGCCAAAAATATATTTAAAGTACCTACAAATCTCAGAGACCCAATCTTTTTAGTAAATTAAGATTCTCGAAATTACAAATATGGCTTATGCTTATTTATTAACGAAACAGACACATAATACTTTTTTTCTAAGGAACATAGATAAAAAGGGCAATCTTACATAATATGAATGTTAAAATTTGGTTATTACAAAAATGATGAAAATGTGCGTTTTGCAGAAGATAGTATTTACGCCATAATCAATCAAATTTATTGAAGATCACGTAATACGAGATTCATCTATTAGCGGACCATGAATCTATAATATTCCTTCTTCTTCTTTCTTTAGGTTTTGGCTTTCACGTTAGTATTTAGCCATTTGTCAAGTAGAAATTTGCACCAAATTTTATATCAGTTTCAATTAATTTTAATTAGTCATCAGTCATAAGTCGTCAGGAAGTCATGTCAGGCTCTTGGGTAAAGCGGTAGCCTGTTTACTCAAGCTCATGTAATGAGATTTGGCGG
>NJDC01005235.1:62662-75316 GCA_002245475.1 Calephelis virginiensis
CTCCTTACAAAAATCCGGATGACATTTCCAAATACTGCTGTCTCACTTTAGTGTACCGACCTCTTGTGATGTCAATTAACAAAGTCAAAACGAGAGAGAGGCCAGTACATTAGAGCGAGTCAGTAGTAATATTTGAAAATTACATCAGGTCTATGTCAGGTGTATAAACCCCAGTAGTAATAAAGCTTCACGCAACGGACTTTATAGTTGTAATATTTATTATTTTTTTACTAATCGTTCAACATCGTTTGAGGCACATTTTTTAACAGAGACAGATTATCCTTTTTCCGTACTCCTTAGTTTTTTATATTTACTCTTTTTTTTCTGGTACACTTGAAGTACAAGTTATGCCTTTAAAGCTTTGTAGTAAAGGTTTAGCAAGAAAGTACTTGTTGGATGTAGGAAGTGGGTTACGTTATTAAATATATTATCATAAGGCTAATTTCTGAAGAAGTCACCCTATGGTTACGCGTCTTTGTTCTCTTTGGGAGTTAGATTTATTACTAAGTTAACAACAAATATTAAAAGTTAATACCAAAGTAAAGGTTTGAAGTAAATACCAAAGATTATTTATGAATTATATTTAAGTATCTTCACGCCCATATCCCCGAAGTGGTAGGCAGAGGTACAACCAAGGCACCTACGACTAGCCGAAGACACTAAGTCCTACAATGTGATAGGTGGCAAGCCTATCGCCAACCGGGCGCATTTCCAATCTCGACCAACATTTTATTTTATATTTATGTTGGCCGACCCGGGATTCGAACCCAGGACCTCATGTAGTCAAGTCCAACACCTGGACTGTTAGACCGCAGAGGCGACTATATATGAATTATATTTATTAATTATAAGATTAAGATTATTTATGAATTATATTTTATTATAAAATATAAATCTGTTATTCAATTGTTATTAATAAATACGCCACATAATATGACTTTTATTCTAACATACCCTGAAGTTATTACACAATTACCCAATAAGAAGTGATATTTGCAAAATATATGTATAAGACATGTTTTCTATCAAAATAATATCACTGGCCAAATTACACAGATTGAATCTATCCCCAAAGTAAATTATATGCTTGTGTTATGGGTGTTAGTCAATGATTCTAATACCTAGAAATATTTAAATATATACCAGAATAAATTTAATAAACACCCAGACCCGGAAATGCAGACATCTCAATGTTCATAGCACAAATGCCGTTCCCCCCTCGTCGTTAATCGAACCCGAGACTCGTGGTTGGTCAACACGCTAACCCCACGACACAACGAGGTGGTCAAATTACTTCTCTATGTCTGAAAACATTTAGATATATGGTGTACTTTTTGAAATAAGATTGTAAATCTCCTGATAGTAAGAAACACCATAGATATTATAGGTGCGTCTTAGACCTGTTCCCGGGATGTCGAGTCTAATTTGCATATTATGCATAATGGGTTGTCCCACCTTCCGGACCAGATTACACTCATGACGGCAGAAATAGGTAAAGCACTGGACTTTTATCCGGGCTAGTTACTGTATAGCACTACTGCCAATGAAAATCTGATTAATAGATAATTAGACGTCTTACTTTAGGGCCCTCGCCCTAGCCAACTTTTTGTTTACTAAGAGAGAGTGTTTTTATTTATTACGGCGTTTACTTAGGGAGTATTAGTCGCATTTGCAAAGAGTTATAATAGCGATATCAACGCGCTACTGTATTACGACTTTATCGCAGCAAACGCCGCAAAGTCGCAGCAAAATCCGTGTCGGACGACATCCAGTAGAGAGAGCACCCCTTTCCTTTCTTCACGCTACTCCTCGTGCATGAATGAAGAAACGAGTTTCAGTGCAATAAAGATAACGTGACTAATGTTGCTTCAAAGGATTCCATCTTGCAAGTTTTTTTTCCATGCTGTTACTGAATCGCGACTGAATCTGGGTCCGTAGGTGAGGGTACTGATCTAGCGACCATTTCGCGACTTTATCAATACTGATGCGCGATAGCATCGCTACTGCATCACTACATAAGGTTGCAGTGGGTGAGGGCCCTTAGACGTTTTTACACTACGCTGCTCCGCGTGAAAGCGCTAACTCTTCTTCTTCTTCTTTTATAAATATGGCTTTCGATCGTTTTTCACGACTACTTTGCCAATGTCAAGTTAATTCTTATACAATATACAGTCATTAGTCACTATATACAAAGACATGTCATGTCAAGGTCTTGAGTAAAGCGGTAGCTTCGTTACTCAAGCTCATCTAGTGAGATTTGACGGCAGCGAGGAAATAGACGATACACAAATTTCTTTATGATCATTTCATTTGTGCACTTTCACTGAACAAAATTAATTTAATTCCCACCTAAAGTAACCAATTTCACTCAGTATAAACACGAAATTCAATAATAGTAAAAAAATTACGACTACCTTCATTCACGATGGCGCCAAAACCCCTAAACGCTAATTCGGTTTAGTGCGTTTGATGTGTCAACTTACTCTTTTTTTTATGATATTGGAAGGCAAACAACCAGACGGATTTCCTGATAGAAAGAAATTCACGCCGCCTAGAGACACCAAAGGTGGTAATGGTGCGTTGCCAACCTGAGGCTGGGATGTTAGGCCTCGAGCAAAAGTAAGTTTACCGGCTACCTTACCCTCCGAACTGGAACACGTCATTATGGCGGCAGGAATAGGTAAGGCGATGGTACCAATCCGGGTGAGTCGCTGCGAAACTCTACCACCTAATCAGATGTCACGGTGTTAGTACGGTAAGCCTGTGCTCGTCTTTTACGAGCTGCCTGGTAGGAAGGCAGATGGTCTATTCTGCAAAGGAGCCCGGACCCTCCCGGTTTACTCGTCGAAAATATGTTACTGCTATTCACGGCACGGGACCGAAAGAGTAAAAGCGTGACGTGTTTCGTTAATAGCACAGGCCTTTAAAAACCATAGCGCTCTTGTCGCAGCCCATTCAGGAGCATCGCCAGTCGATAGCCTAGAGGGGGGCTAGATGATACGGAGATTTAAAATAAGACTTTATTTTGCTAATTCCGCGTAAGCAGTGTAACCGTTGTGGCAAATAATCCTCCAAACGACACAGAATGTGACAAGCCTAACTGACGTTCCCACCACCCATCTCCGCGACCAGAACACGAATATAGGAAGAGCTCGGGAAACAATATAAATTGTCACGTTCTTTACATGTGACAACCCTACCTAAAGTTCCCACCTCCCACCTCCGCGACGAGATCACAAATAGAGTCCGAACACGGGAAACAAAACCACTTGTCACGTCCTTCGCCAACTTTGTCGAAGCACTCACCACAGAGAACACCAAATCGCACTCGACGTACGTTTTATAATGGATTTCCGCAAAGTAACGCCTGATTCAATAAAAAAAAAAAGATACGGAGATTGAGAAAAATATAAATTATCTGTGGTCTAGCTGTCCGGCGTCTTCTTCTTGAGGTTCCGGGTTCAAACCCCGGTTGGGCAACAAAAAAAAATATTTTCAATTTTTTAACGTTGCCCGGGATTGGATATAATATGTGCCCGGTTGGCGATAGGCTTGCCACTATCACATTGTGGGACTTAGTGTCTTCGGCTAATCGTGGGTGGTTGTACCTCTGCCTACCTTTTCGGGGATATGTGTGAAGATACTTTTTTTTATAAACTGTATGTTAAGTCTCGAGCCTCATGCCCTCGACTTATGACTTGCCTTTCATTGTAGCAAAGTTGTAGTAAATGTACTAGAATAAACTATCAAGTAAGTCAAGTTAAAGAGGTAAGACTGCTTCATATTTGTCAACTTTTTTAGAATCTCTGGGGGAAGGCAGCTGCCCTTGTTGCCCCTCCATTGAACCTCCTTTGGTTCACTTTTGTTTCTCCGTTTCTCAGCACAAGGAGTAGGTACGGCCTCTCGAGTGACAGCCCTTGTTGCTGGCGTTGTAGGGAACAGTCCAATCCATTTAAATAATGATGTCTCGGGCTGAACTTTCTGGTCGGGCCAAAATAGTCCAGAGAAGTAATAAAAATCGCGAGGTTAACATATTCGTGATTTCAAAAAAAGGGAGTAAGTAGGTAGACGCAGTGCCTAAGTAAACGGTAGGAATTTCGCTGAGCTTTTCGACTGGGATTTCAGAAGTACTTTGCATAAAAGACTACTACATATATAGTAATGTATAATATGTATGTATAAATAAATATTATGTATGTATGTATAAATAAATATTATGTATGTATGTATAAATAAATATTATATAAAAATAAATATATTTATAGTAATCACTAAATTGAAATCGGAGGTTAACGAGCACTGACTTATTAACGCCGAGTAAGCTTGCACACAAGTCTATCTTTCAATTACATGATACTAGCTATTTGCCCGTAATTTCATTCTATTCCCTTATTACAGTCATTTGTTTGATTAAAAAAAAGCGCTTGTCTGTAAAGTCGGTTTATTGACGATAGTTGAACGTGACAACGTCATCAGAACGGAGGCCGATTGTACCTCTTTGTCGCTCGTTCCGCGCTCTCGCTTCCACTTTAAGCCTTAAATGGAACGCCTCAGAGTGATGTAACGCCGCATGAGTCATATTTATTGGTGCTTGCAGCCTTCTCCATTATAAGACGTCAAAAATTTATATGTTTGAATTCGGATCTCTAGCTAAATACATATTAAATTTTATCAAAATCGGTTAAGCGGTTTCGCCTTGAAAGAGCAACAAATAGACTCGCATTTATAATCTTAGAATAAACGATTGATAACTTTGCTTGTCAGAAGTAGGTAAACCGGAAACAGTTTGGGTTGCCATGCGTGTCGTACAGATAGTATAGCTGTTAATATGTTCGCTTATACTTGACTCATTTTGATTAAGTATTGACGAATAATATTATTTAAACAGCAAAAACCTGATTTATATAGTTTCGTTAGTTTTCCTGTCATGTGCAAAAACACGAGATTTCAAAAAAAATATATTGTGGATTCAGAACCGTGTCATTATCCTACTTCCTCTTTTTTAGTTATAGGTATCTTGAGTGTTCAAACTTCGAACACGCTTTTTAAATTTCAAGTTAAAATGTAGGAATATTTAATTAGCCTAGGTCGCCCGTGTATTTGTACACTACTATATTTGTTCTTGCCTCTCTTCCAGGTAGGTAGTTTGTAAGAGGAGAGCATAGGTTAACTGCCAAATTGGTCATTACCAACTAGGTAAATCATTGGTGGTAAAATGCTGTGTGGCGAGGTTTTACCGCCTTACCCATTCCTGCTGCTATAAAAATACCTATGCCATATTCTGGTTCGAATCTATACAGATTTGAATTTAAAGTTTAAAACATCGGTCACTTTTGTAAAACCTATTATTGTGTCTTACCACGAATAGAGCTCAGTTTCATTCCATAAAAGTGTAATTATTTTTTTATCGTTTTACTCTGATATGTGAGAACTTCCGAAACTTCTACTGATGGTAAAGTGCAGTGCAGCATAGGATTTTAAACTTAAATCGTCGCGAATTAATAACATTTTTAATTATTTATACGGAATACTCACGATCTCTTTTTATTTTATTTGTCGATATTTCGGCCTAGTTGCATAGGCGTGACCACGGCCTAAATATCGACAAATAAAATAAAAAGAGATCGTGAGTATCCCGTATAAATAATTAAAAATGCAGTGCAGCAGTATGCCTGGGTAGGGATCAACCGCCTTGCTTATTGCGGTCCGGAGGTTAGGGTTACCGGTAGATTTGCATAATAGGCCTTACATCCCGGCCATAGGATAAACAACGCATCTGTAACATCTATGGTGTCTACGGTTGTCTCTTAACATCAGGGACGTGTGCTCGTTTGCTGACCTTTCATAAAAAAACAAATCACCATTGCTCTTGTACTAGAGCTGTTTTTCCAGTAAATAATTATAATACACCTTTGCGTCTACTTGCACCATTTGCTCTAAACAGCTTTGGAACTGGAAATACTTGTCTATTATGAAACTACAACGGTATTTACTAGATTCCTCTGTTGATAGTCGGCGCTGAGCCTATCAATAGAATTAAGGTGGCTGTGTCATTGAGTCATGGTCTCAAATACTATTAAACTAAGATACAAACGTACTATATCTACATAAACCTGTAGGGTTACTCTTGGATCTCGATATATGCAATATTGGAAATTGGAGTCGGATATGTCATTTTAGATACTCTTGTTCACAGTAATAGCGGGTTATAATATTCAATGAATTATTGTATCTTATTAGTTAATTTTTTTGGAACTAAATGTTAATAATTTTTTAGTACTGTGTTCAAGATTACGTAAAATGACAACTCTGATTCTAATTTGCGATTTATATGAAATTGAGATTCAAGAGTAATCCTAGTAGGGTCTGTTAGTTCGTACTATACCTACCTGTAGTAGTACCAACTGATTCCTTTCATATAATTAAAAAATAATAAATAAATATCCCTGGACGTCACACAAATTGAATCTAACCCCAAAGTAAGCACATTGTTTGTGTTATGGGTGTTGTCAACGATAGTAATATCTACATAGAAATAGTTAAATAAATACCAGAATGAAAATAAACACCCAGACCCGGAAATGCAGACATCTAAATGTTCATCACACAAATGAATGCCCCCCTCGGAAATCGGATTCCGAGCCTGGCCTGTAGTTAGGCGTACGCTAGCCACTCGACCAACGCGGCAGTCGAATATTAACTAGAGTAATGTTTTTGTTAGTTTTCCATTGTAGTGAACAATTATTGTCTTCGCCCGCGCATTTCTTTTGGTTGTGTCTATTAAGCTCTTTCGAATAAATATAAACTTATTAGGTGATCAATTAACTCATTAAGATATCCTGTCAGTTCACTACCCGCATGCCAAATTTCGTTGCGATCGAGCTAGGCTAGGTTAGGTTCATTCTGTAAACATACATTCAAACATCTTAATTCCGTTATTGGGTGCCGGTTTCTTAAAAAAAAACCGGCCAAGTGCGAGCCGGACTCGCGCACGAAGGGTTCCGTACTATCATCAAGTAGTATATTACAAACTTATAGGTAGATTTTCGATACACATCCGGGCAGCATGACGATGCTCGCGCGAATACGCGCGGCTGTGGCTCGCTCCGTGATGTTACCTCCCCCGCTACCCGCGCGGCCGTTGCTTAGCAACTGCCTCGCGCTCGCGCCACCACAACACGGCGGCGCGGTTGTATGGGAGGCCCACTTTAATATTTACTTTCTTGTTATTTAATTATTTATTTTGAATGTTAATATACAAGCGTGGTCTAGCGGTTCAGTTATTGGACTTGACTGCATGAGGTCCCGGGTTCGAATCCCGGGTCGGGCAACAAAAAGAAAATTGGGTTTTTCCCATTTTCTAATAAAAAAAGTTGCTTGGGATAGGATATGTGCCCGGTTGGCGATAGTCTTGCCACCTATCACAATGTGGGGACTTAGTATCGTCGGCTAGTCGTGGGTGCCCTGGATGTGCCTCTACCACCTCTTCGGGGATATGGGCGTGAAGACACTTTTTTTTTATATACAAGTAAATATTCTGTGAAAATTTGAAGCGTCTAACTGTTACCTACCGTTTTAGGTAATATTGAGCAAAAAAAATACGAAAAAATCACCCTTAATATTTTGTATTTTTTAATTTTTAATATTTCTTGTTATAGCGGCAATGAAAATACATCATTTGTGAAAATTTCAGATTTCTAGCTATCACGGTTTATGAGATACAGCCTGGAGACAGACAGACTGCGGAGGCTTAGTAATAGGGTTTCCGTTATTATCCTTTGGGTACGTTTTAGGGTTACGTATGAAATAATGAACTTTTATTCATTCTTTAGGAAAAGATAATCCAGTTAGTTTTTTTCAAAATTGGAAATCAGCGTTCGAATATCGTGCAATTGCTGTGTGTCAAATATAACGTTAAATAAAGAAGTGGCAATTCTTGTACAAATATTGCTTAATTTTCTTCAAGCTCGGCGATTGGAATGATCTTATATTAATAAACCTAATTTGTTAGTTATAATCGTTAAATTTCGAGGTGAGCCTTTATTATACAAACATTGCTTTCAGTTTCAAAATTGCCAAATGGTCGCAAATTCAAGACCTCAAGGTTGTGTCGTATCCATTAGAATTTAGATTAAAATATGTAATACCTATACACATTATAAAATAGCGTAACTAAATGATAAAAATATTGAAGGTACGCCAATCTAACTTCAGTTAAGAACGAAGGCTATTCGCTCTGTTAAACTAAAACCTTTACCATAAACAATAAACTGTTACAATATTATGTTTTCTCAGGGTAATTCAATTTTATCACTTGCTCTGTGCTAAAAAAGGCTAAGGCTTTCCACGAAAGGGTTCGGTTACAAATCTTGCCTGGACCGAACTTTCTTCTTGAGATTCTTTCTCCGATTCTTAACTTAAGGTAAGATTCGGTAAAGCTGACAACTAGCATTAGCCAAGGGATAAAAATCGACTGGTTGCACTCCGGGAGTGCCGGCAGAAGTGAAAACTTGAACATTAACGTTGTGCATTTTTGATATTTTGGAATGGTAAGGGAATATTTTTTCACGAATTGCTTTTATAAATTAGTAGGTATGAAAGTACTATCATTTATGTGGTATAATACAATAGTCTTGTGCTGTGCTTAATCGGAAATTTTCGGATTCGTACTGTTATCGTACAATCCGTAAAATGTACTAGTACACTTTATTAGTACTATTAGTAGGTACCTACCTATTAGTACTCTGCGCTAAACCATGACACTTCAGTAGTCATACTACTAGACCAACTAGTACCGTCACTGCATAATCTGCACCTCGGCCAGTTAAAATAGTATTACTTATGAGATAAAATATGATGAAATATTTAATTTTTCAAACTTATACATAATTCAATTTAATATAACATATATGTGTATATCGACTTTCCTTCTATTATTATTTCTTTTGTTAAACTTACAACTTTTTTTTTATGATATTGGAAGGCAAACAAGCAGACGGATTTCCTGATGTTAAAAAATTCACGCCGTCTAGAGACACCAAAGGTGGTAATGGTGCGTTGCCAACCTGAGACCGGGATGTTAGGCCTCGAGCAAAAGTAAGTTTACCGGCTAGCTTACCCTCCGAACCGAAACACGTCATGACGTTATGGCAGCAGGAATAGGTAAGGCGGTGGTACCAATCCGGAAAACAGCTAAGCTTCTGCACAATGTTGTACTGTAATTTCTATTTATTAAGAAACTATGATATACGTACAAGTCGCAAACAAATTAAAAGATGTTTTACTAAACTAATATCTATTTACATCAAACTGCAAAGCGATTGTTTTACACTCACTCGTATTGGTATTATCCATTGCGAATCCTATACTGTTCGGAAATATGTAAGCAATACCAAAACAGAAATGAACCTACGTTTTATTTTAGAACTCGCGTAAGCTATCTGTTGCGCTGTCTTATTCGCGCATGCGCAGTGTGCCGTCTTACGTGTTGACGATCTGACGCGAGTTTTGAAGTTTTTCCAAAAAAACTGCGCAACGCCGCTAAAGAAGTTTTCACTTCAAAAATACCTTTGATCTGAGGGTGGCACTAAACTCGATAAAATGGTTCAACAGTAGATACTTAGGTAATAGATAAACTGGTTTATTCATTGATTTTACCTACGAATTTTTAACACTTTCAATTTTGAATTACAAAGACATTTCACTAGTGGGCCGTGGCGTCGTCACTTTGTGCCTGATTAAAATAAGTAGTAGTAGTATCTTCACGCCCATATCCCCGAAGAGGTAGGCAGAGGTACAACCAAGGCACCCACGACTAGCCGAAGACACTAAGCCCCACAATGTGATAGGTGGCAAGCCTATCGCCAACTGGGCACATTTCCAATCCCGACCAACATTTTTTTTATTAGAAAATTGAAAAAATCCAATTTATCTTTGTGTTGGCCGACCCGGGATTCAAACCCGGAACCTCATGCAGTCAAGTCCAACACCCGGACCGCTAGACCACAGAGGCGATTAAAATAAGTCTATTTCTTTATCCAAAACAATGTTTAAAACAAATGATTTCCTACAAAATCGTCCCTGTAGCTTGTTGCGATATTTTTCTGCAATATGTCTAATGTAGGTATAAACACAGCAACATTTTGGACTATCTGTTGTCGGCATTTGATAGCATTTCGTTGTTATAATTAGCATAAAACACTTATACGGGTTCATTGAAATTTAATGGGGTATTAGCTTACCGGTTTAGCTTATTACAGCAACCTCAGCGCTTTTTTTATAGCTTTATTTAGACAAAAAATCTTTTTACATCTTAAAATATGCAAATAAAAGCAAACAGTTTATTCATGCTATTTAAATTCCAGTTTAGTATAATACCATTGACCCGCACCGGCTTCTCACGGGTAGTAGAGCATCCACGCTTAAATCGAAAACGATTCAACGACACGAAGCGAGCTGTTAAGTAGGGTTACTCTTGAATCTCGATGTCATGCGAATTGAAAATTGGAATCGTAAATGTCATTTTAGGTACTTTTGAACACTATACTTGCGGATTGCGAAGCATTAAGTTACAAATAAATTTAACGAATCCGATAAAATAATTTATTGTTTACTATAAATTAAATGTAAACAATTCGCCAGTATTGTGTTCAAAAGTACCTAAAATAACATATTCGATTCCAATTTCCAATATTGCTTGAATCGAGCTTCAAGAGTAACCCTAAAGGTTCTCCCCATTGTTCAGATGGGGTTGCAGTTGTATGTTTGTATGAGTTGTTTTGATCCAACCTTCATGTCTGGTAGGTTTGTAGATATGCTAAATATTTACAATTGTTGTGTTCGAAAATCGGCAAAATGAGCGGGGGGGGNNNNTTACAGTGTGAATAAATCTTGGATAATTGTTCCGTGTAAAAGGACTTGATTTAAGTATTTCGATTCCGTTTTTTTACATTTTCTGTTGTACATGGTTTTTGAGTAATAGGCAAAAAAGAAATCTGTTGTACACCTGAAGTTTTTAAGTAAATTTAGTATTCACAATCTAGGTATACACAAAAATACGTATCCCCATTTCGGGTGTTCATCGCATCACTGCTGGCTTACCTTGGTTATTGTCAGGAGGTTCTTAATTCTTACATAAAAAAAGCAGGAAAATGGTAAAAACGATGCTGTTAGCTGTTAAGGTCAAGCGATACGAAGTTTGCCGGGTTGGTTAGTGTGATATAGTTTTGATTACATTTATGCATATAGAATCACTTGATCAAACACATAACCTTTATTATAAATAAAAATTCCATTCCTAATTTGCGGAATAAACGCGCAGCAAAATCACCAAAAGGAACAAAACATACTACATATATTAAGATACTAAAAAGGAGGTCTCTTTTTAGCTCTTAATAAAAATGTGCGTCAGAACGTAATATCTTATTAAGCATATAATTTCTCACTGTAGAAGTACATTATAGGTACATATTTTTTGTATATACTCGGGTTTTAAATTATGGTGGACCATCTATTATATTTCTATTTTGTGGATATCAAGATTAGAAAATTAACTGTATATTTGAATTCAATGCAACAAAAGAAAGTTGTGTATTTCATGACTTGCTCTTAAGTCACCAAAGAGTAAAGTAAACTGTCCTTAAAGGAAAAAGTCACTCATAAGATTGCTTTGAAGACAAATTTTGTTACCATACTCGTATCAAAGAAATGGTAGCGGATGGAATAATATCTAATAAAGATTTATTGGCTCCTCGCGAGGCCTCACTTCGGAGCAAACTACTATTATTATTAAAGCGAATGTAAGTTTGTTTGTTATACTTTCACACGAAAACTACTTAACCAATGATAATGAAAGTTTGTACACATGTTCTTGGAGGTATTAAAAATAACATAGGAACATTTTTTCAAAAGCGACTGCAGACGTGGGTGGAAGCCAATTATATATAAAAGTTGACGACAGTTGTGTAAATACCATTTTTTAAACCACGACGCAAGACGAGGGGTGTTATAAGTTTGACGTGTCTGTGTGTGTGTTTCTGTCTGTGGCATCGTAGCTCTTCAGCGAATGGACGGATTTTGATGCGTTTTTTTTTGTTTGAAAGCTGACGTGATGGATCTTAGCTATGGTTTATGGAGATCTGTAGGGCTACTCTTGAATTTCGATATCACGTAAATTAGAAATTGGAATCGTATATGTCACTTTACGTACTTATAAACACAGTACTAGCGGACTATTAACATTTAGTTACAAAAAAGTCAAATAATTATTCTATATAATAGTTTATTGTTTACTATTAACTAACAGTATTGTGTTCAAGAGTACCTAAAACGACATACTCGATTCTAATTTCCTTCTATAATTATACATAATAGTTTACTGTTTACTATTAACTAACTAACAATATTGTGTTCAAGAGTGCCTAAAATGACATACTCGATTCCATTTTCCTTCTATAATTATAATAGTTTATTGTTTATTATTAACTAACTAACAATATTATGTTCAAGAGTACCTAAAATGACATACTCGATTCCAATTTCCTTCTATAATTATACCTAATAGTTTGCTGTTTACTATTAACTAACTAACAATATTATGTTCAAGAGTGCCTAAAATGACATACTCGATTCTAATTTCCTTCTATATTTATACAT
>NJDC01005235.1:75851-101976 GCA_002245475.1 Calephelis virginiensis
TCCTTCTATAATTATACATAATAGTTTACTGTTTACTATTAACTAACTAACAATATTGTGTTCGAGAGTACCTAAAATGACATACTCGATTCCAATTTCCTTCTATAATTCTACCTAATAGTTTGCTGTTTACTATTAACTAACTAACAGTATTGTGTTCGAGAGTGCCTAAAATGACATACACGATTCCAATTTCCAATATTGCATGAATCAAGGTATTCAAGGTCATCAGCTCATTTGCAACTTTTTCGTAAGCATCGTTATGGATATTAGACGAACTATAGGTATTTATTTCACTTTTAAGCATATATGAGACCAAGCAGATCTAACTCGAACGAGTGCTGGTATAGCGGAGCTGGTCTGATGATGAAGCACGAAGGTAGGAGACATAACCCTGGAATGCGGCTACTGGTAAACCAATCGAGTTTGGACTCATTCGATTCGCCTTAACTAGATCGGTTCATATTTTCTGATAACGAGGACTTGATGTCAAGGACCTGATGATGAAACTGGGAGGTGGAGGAAAATTTGCGGTAAACGTAATCTTTGCAGTTCCTCTAAAGCACAAACTTGAGAACTGATGTGATTAAGATGGTTTTTTCTTCCCCCAGTATTCATAGGGATCTGTTCAGGAGTAGAAGGTCTGCAGTTCATTTGCAAGCATCGGAATGGAAATCTGACACATTTTGGAATTTATGTAAGACCTTACAGTTAAAATAATAACGAATATTGATATGGGGTCCTTAACAAAATAGACCATCTGTCTTCTGCCAGGCAGTTCGTAAAAGATGAGCATAGGCTTGCCGTCACTAACACCATGACAGCTGACTAGGTGGTAATGTTTCGTAACGACTCGCCCGGATTAGTACCACCGCCTTACATATTCCTGCCAGCAAAACGTCTGCGCTTACCGTTGACGTGTTTCGGTCCGGAGGATAAGGTAGTCGGTAAAGTTATTTTTGCTCGTGGCCTAACATCCCGGCCTCAGGTTGGCAACGCACCATTACCATATTAGATGTCTTTAGGCAACGTGATTTTTTTACCGTCAGGAAATCCGTCTGCTTGCTTGCCTTCCAATTTCATAAAAAAATGCTACAACCGAGCTGGTTTAATGGTGGAGCTCGAAGATAGGATAGATAATAACCCTGGTATGCCTACTGTTAAAACCATCGAGCTTGGACTCATTCGATTCCCTTTAACTAGATCTATTCATATTGTCTGACGATGATGACTTGATGATAAAGACGTGATGAATTTAATGTGGGATGATCATAGTTTAAAACTTTCGGTATTAGGTATCTATGTTTCGTAATTTTTTCACATCTTCTCAATCACATCATAGAAGAGAAAAGAAAAGAAAAAGAAACGAAAAAACACAGGGCAAGTGCTAAAATAAAAATACGTTGCGAGAAACGAAAGTTATGGCCATTCTAAAATGTGAATTTCATCTGTAATGATGAACTCATTTGGTGGGTACTATGAATTGTGTATCTATAGGACATAACTACCCGCGTTAACGGGTTAGAAAGGAATTAAAAATTTCGCTACGGGACTTGAATCCTCAGTAGCTCAATTGGTTAGAGCATTCGACGGCTTGAGACGAAAGGTTACAGGTTCAAATCCTGTCTGGGGCGAAATTTTTTCTTTCTTTAAAAATTTATAGAAATTTATCCCAAGCACAGGGCAAGTGCTAAAATAAAAATACGTTGTAAGCTCAAAATTTTGCTTATATACCTTGCTTATATATCTTGGCTGTATGTGTGTTTGTAAATAAACATCTTCATTTGTTTCAAACAAATGCTGAAGTATTAAGAATTACACACTTCAGAAATAGTAAGAAACTACATGTGCCTAATCAAAACCTTATTATTTATAAAAATAATGTATATTGTATGTCCATTCGTATATATAACCAAATTCCTGAAAAATACGAAAATCTAAAAATACGAAACGAAAAAATATTTATTTGCGGAATATGAGTATTACAAAGATGTTAAAAAAATATTTAGGCGTTTCTACATATTCTACCAACTTGTGGTGTGCAAATATGCAATGAATATGAAGTACTGCAAGTTTGACTTGTTTGTGTGTGCATGTGCGTTTTTTAGTAACATGGTAGCTCCCAAATAATTGTGAGGAGTTGTTCAACCCCTGACGCAAAATGACGGGTTTTATTAACCGCTAACAGAAAACCTATGTAGGTATGTCTGTAGAAATAACTCTTGAACGGTTTGATCGATTTCGTTGCGAATATTTTTGTTTGACAGATGACGTAATAGAGATGATTCTTTGCTACGTTATATATAGGGTTTGACGGGGGTTCATTGAACATTTTTAATTTTAAGATTATCTATAAATTAGAGTGAGTTTTTCCGAGAATAATAAATAAATAAATAAATATCCCTGGACGAATTACACAAATTGAATCTAACACCAAAGTAAGCAAATCATATGCTTGTGTTATGGGTGTTAGTCAACGATACTAGTACATAGAAATACTTAAATAGATACCAGAACAATGAACAGAACTACAGAATGTAGTTATATGTGCCCGTTAGGCGATAGACTTGCCACCTATCACATTGTGGAATTTAGTGTCGGCTGGTCTTAGGTGCCCTAGTTGTACCTCAGCCTATCTCTTCAGGGATACGGAACGGTAGAGCTTTCCTTAGAACTATAATAGAGGAAATTTTATCGTATATTCCCTTGTTAGATTTTAGTTAGTGTTTATGGTGGAAAATTTACACGGCTGTACTAGATTCGAAATTTTCAATATAATATATATAATAGTTTTTTTCAAACAATTTCACCAAAATATAACAAAGTATACCTTTGTCTGTTGGTGAAATTTGCTTGAAAATCGGTGCATTATTTTTTGAGTTTATCCCGAAGAAAGAGACAAACGCAGCTGAAGGTTTTGTTATATAAACCGCAACCGCAAGCTTACGTAAATGACAGTGACAAAAAATTATGATTTTCGTATTATGATTACTTTTATCATATTCGTACATAAAATGGTAAATATTATCATAGTTTACTCGTTTCGACGTAAGCATACACATATGATAATGTGGAGAACTTCCGTATGGTGTCTTTTTAGCTTAAAAATGGTAACTATTTTCCTCCAACTGCGTCAAAATACGGGTTAGGTATGTAATTTATGTACACAGAATTTCAGATAACTGGCTCCTGTGCATAGTAATACAGAGTGGGCGAGATATCTGTATCTATACATAAAGTATCTTCACGCCCATATCCCCGAAGACGTAGCAGAGGCACAACCAGGGTACCCACGACAAGCCGAAGATACTAAATCCCACAATGTGATAGGTGGCAAGCCTATCGCCAACCGGGCACATATCCTATCCCGAGCACCTTTTTTTTATTAGAAAATTGGAAAAACTCAATTTTCTTTTGTTGCCCGACCCGGGAATCGAACCCAGGACCTCATTCAGTCAAGTCCAACATCTGAACCGCTAGACCACAGAGGCGATACATAATATATCTATCTATATATATAAAAATCAATTGCTGTTCGTTAGTCTCGCTAAAACTCGAAAACGGCTGAACCAATTTGGCTAATTTTGGCTTTAAATTATTTGTTCAGGTCCAGGGAAGGTTTAAAAGATAAGAAAAAGGGTAAAAAAAATGCGAGGGAACTAGGAAAAAAAAATTCCCGTACATACTGAACGGGTGGAACGAAGTTCGCCGGGAAAGCTAGTAAAACATATTTTTCAAATCCAATAGAAAAAAAAATATTTCAACCAGTCTTATGCCCGGTTTCTCTATTTGAGAAGCAAGTCGTTTTGCTTGCAGGTGGACGTTTTTTTGTACGAATCGTAACGACCAAGAGTCGCTTGTCGTAAGTAATCAACTCCAAATATTTTTATAACTTTAACTTTTTTACTAATTACAACTTTTTTTCATAACTACGGATTTAGTTACTTTGATTACAGGAACCGGGCATTAATCAATGTGTAAGGGAAAACGAAGCAACGCTTGTCTCTTGCGAGTTTGTAGGTTTACGCCTGAATCTCGATTTCATATAAATTGGAAATTGGAATCGGATTTGTACACTTGAACACTAAAAGGAATTATTAACAGTAGTTTAATAAAATACTTTAAGTGAAAAACATATTAAAAGTATTAAAAAATATTCTAGCATAATATCTTATCTGAATCCATGATGAATTTAATTATATTGCAAACCTGTGAACATTTTACGTTTTATTTACAATCAAAATGTGTGAGCCTTGCGGAGGTTGCTGCACCTTAATTAAAATTAACTTAATGTTAATAAGCACCAATATTGTGTTCAGGAGTACGAAATGACATCAATCCGATTCCAATTTCCAATTTATATGAAATCGAGATTCAAGAGTAGATCTACTGCTTCATAGGAACGGACTGGAAGGAAATTAACTTAATGTTATTAAGTACTAATTTTGTGTTCAGGAGTACGAAATGACATCAATCCGATTCCAATTTCCAATTTATATGAAATCGAGATTCAAGAGTAGATCTACTGCTTCATAGGAACGGACTGGAAGGAAATTAACTTAATGTTAATAAGCACTAATTTTGTGTTCAGGAGTACGAAATGACATCAATCCGATTCCAATTTCCAATTTATATGAAATTGAGATTCAAGAGTAGCTTTACTGCTTCACAGGAACAGACGCACTGGCGTAACGTCTAAAGCCCAGTGAAGTTGTAATAACCGCGAGGTTGGCAACATATTCGTATTAGTCATTCCAAAAAAAAGGCGTACGTGTATATTAATACACGTAGGCAAAGTCGCATCGGCGAGGCTCCTTTCAGTTCGTTCCCAAAAGCAACCCAAAAACTAATTTTTATACTATTTCCCATAGTCTTCCCAAACATGATTTGTCATTTGACATCATAACTACCTATATATATATATATATACTATTATTACTTATTTATTATTATTTTATTATTATTTTACTAATAGTAAAAAAATTATAAAAATGAAAATTATTTACTTGCAGAATATGTCTGTTAAAAAAGTTGTTACAAAGATATTTAAGCATACAACATATTCTACCACATTGTGGTGTGCAAATATTTACTTAAATTTATAGAAATTAAATATTTATGTACATTTTAACATTTAAATCTTAGCACTTATTCATACTATTAATAGATATTTTATTTATTTATATGTTTGACAAGCTTCACAATTTATTACAAATTATTTTAAAGGCAGATTAATTTTAATCCTATCTACTGTACACTACCGTGTCCAATCCTATCCAGTCAGGAGAAGAAACGGCGAAACAAACTCCCCGGCAACCATATTTTTACTTAAATTAAGTTAAAATTTATTAAAAAAAAATATGTTATTTATTTACGCTATTCAGCAAGAAAATCTTTTACACTATTATATCTAATAGCAAATCAAATACCTTCTTTCCATATCTTTTTACTGGAATTGACTTCAGACTTTCAGGAATTTGGTTATATATACGAATGGATATACAATATACATTATTTTTATAAATAATAAGGTTTTGATTAGGCACATGTAGTTTCTTACTATTTCTGAAGTGTGTAATTCTTAATACTTCAGCATTTGTTTGAAACAAATGAAGATGTTTATTTACAAACACACATACAGCCAAGATATATAACCAAGGTATATAAGCAAAATTTTGAGCTTACAACGTATTTTTATTTTAGCACTTGCCCTGTGCTTGGGATAAATTTCTATAAATTTTTGAAGAAACAAAAAATTTCGCCCCAGACAGGATTTGAACCTGTAACCTTTCGTCTCAAGCCGACGAATGCTCTAACCAATTGAGCTACTGAGGATTCAAGTCCCGTGGCGAAATTTTTAATTCCTTTCTAACCCGTTAACGCGGGTAGTTATGTCCTATAGATTTCGCCACGGGACTTGAATCCTCAGTAGCTCAATTGGTTAGAGCATTCGTCGGCTTGAGACGAAAGGTTACAGGTTCAAATCCTGTCTGGGGCGAAAATTTTCTTTCTTTAAAAATTTATAGAAAATTTTGAGCTACTTAAAAAGTTGTTTGCATGAATGTAATTGATAAACGCCACATATTGCCCGCATATAATTCTTTTGTACTCTAAAGATTCTAATTAATTCTACAGAATTTCCTCAAATGGGATCTTATATTGCAAAACCGAAGAAACATATCCATGATAAGCTAAGAGAGAAGCATTCAAGCCTCTTATTCTTCTTAATACATATACAAATCTATCAATTTTATTACAAAGTGAATAAATATGTGATTACCAATAAGCGCTACGAGAGATGCATAGAAGAGTATTTATACCAAATAAATTTCGAAAAAGGTTTTATTTTTATTCTTAATCCCTAGAACAGTACCTAGACTTTATTTTAGGTACATACCTAGTTACAAAAATATTGTTATTTGGGTGTTTGTTTTACAAAAATTCTCTAGTAAATATTTGTAATTGATTTTTGCAGCTGATTCTGCTTCGATTGAAAGTATTGCTAAAGCAGACAGTCGTTCCTGCTTCATGCTGTTTCTTAAGTAGTTTTTAAAAATTTTAATTTAGAAAAACTTCTTTCTGCGGAAGCTGTATGCGGCATAGTCAACATAATGTGTCTGTATTTCAGATACAGAAGAGGCCAATATTTTTCAGAATTTTATTTAATTTATAAAAAAACAAAGATTTTGAATCAGGTAGTGCGAGGCCCCTTTAGGTGAGAGGCCGTGGGCGAAGGCCCACTTTGCCCACGCCTAGCTACCCCACTGAATGGACGGGAAGGAAAGGACGGGATAAAGGGTATCCCTTATCAGGGGCTCTGCCATGAACGCCTGTAGTCCCATGTCAATAAATCTCGACCTACAAAAGCAACTTTACGCCATTTGTCATAATTTCGTTTTTCTTCGATGACAGATATTATAGAAAAAATATCGTTTTAAGAACCTAAGGTAGCCCCCAGAAGATGATTATAGACGTCATCAGATCGATGGCACAGACGAAGACTCGTGAAACAAGTCATGTCAATAAAAGAATAAATTTTGAGGCTAAGAAATAATAAGTAAGAATCTTCTATCGTGGGAAACTCGTAAAAATGAAACAGAAAAGTAAGTAAATAAGTTATTTTGGTAAAATATAGGTATTAATTAATAAACTTGCAAGTATGTCCACGTGGAATTGCCTTCTAGTCATTGTTTTGCCACAATCGTCATACAATTCATACATACATTACATACATACATTCATATACTTATTTATAACGCGAATGTGAATGGACCCGAGCACTGTGTGTCATTTTCCCATAGTTGCGGATACACTGTCATTAGTTGGAATTTTATACCTATCGCTATATTTATAGGTTTCTAAAACACAACCAATGAAAAAGAAAACTTAACACATACCCAAACAAATAAAAAAAATTTGAAATATTCAGAAAAACTTATGAAAATCAGCCGTAACGTTGTTTTTACTAGAAAATTAAAATATGTAAGGTATTGTCAAATGTCTAAAATTGTGAAACAATGCATAGCAGGACCTCGAAGTTACTGCACTTCTAAGTTTTTAAGAAAATAGGGTTGTTAGAAACAATAAACCAGAATTCTGGAAAACCAGAAATCACAGGTTACAATGAAATGTTAGTGGCACAGTGGAAAATGTGACTTTTTAGGCGATTACGAGGATCAAATTATTGATGAAATGTCAGAAAACCCGAAATGATATAAAAGTAAATTATTATCTCAGAAGTTCTGTAACTTTTTACTGATATTTTTACTGGGCTCAATATCTCTCTTATACATCTATACTAGCCGACCCGGCAGACGTTGTTCTGCCATTTTTTTTTGCTGTGATTCACCCTCATCGCTTAGGGTTAAAAAAAATAATGTTAGCCGATTCTCAGGCCTACTCAATATGCTCACAAAATTTCATGAGAATCGGTCAAGCCGTTTCGGATGAGTACGGTAACTAACATTGTGACAAGGGAATTTTATATATATTACACGGGACTAGCTGACCCCGCAGACGTTGTTCTGCTATATTTTTAATGTGGTTTTAGTAAAAACCCAAAATTAACTTTAAAACGGTTTTCCTCCTGGTAGCACTCCGTGTTGTGGAAAACATAAATGTGTTAGCGTAGAATGTGGCATTATGAGAATTTAATAAAGAGATAAAAAATATTTACGAAATAATAGAAAATCCGAAATTACGTAAAAATAATGAATGATGCTGGTCTAATATAAATATATTACTTATCGACATCAACGACTTTGTAGTCATTTAGAAATAAAAAAAATAAGGTCTCAAACACCCGATATAACATGTAAAAATAAAATATCTCCAGTATATATTTAGTGTAATTTTCTTCCTGGTAAACTTCATTGTAGTCAAAATAAATAAAGAATGCTACTTCATAGGTATTTATGAGATAAAAAAATGGGTTGCACTCCGGGAGTGCCGGCAGAAGTGGAAACTTGAATATTAACATTGTGCTTGTGCATTTTTGATATTTTGGAATAGTTGGGAATTAATTTTGCACAAATTGTTTTAATTATTAGTATGAAAGTACCTAGTATCATTTATGTGGTAGAACACAATATTCATTTATTGGGTAAATGCAAAATTGTTAAAAATATTTGCAGTTTAGGAAACCAAGGGTTTCTATGGATTTTTTTACTTCTTTTTTTATTGATAAACTATAATACAGAAACTCATTGGAGTCAGAATGTAATATATAAATTTGACTAAATTGTCCAAAACACACATACAACGAGATGGCCGCAACTACGGGCAAATAGCATACTGTGCCAGGGAGTTTACATGTTAGCCTAACCTAGGTTGACATTCCACTACCAAATCACTGGAGAACAGTCCATGAGTGGTCTTTAATTAGTCTCCAGATCTGATGATTGTATTAAAAGAGTATGTATATGAGGAGGAAGCCAAGTTGGTTGAAATCGTGACATTTGGCATCCAATACAGAGAGTATTAGTAGCCTATGATGCAAAGGACTTGGTGTAAACATATGCTTGTAATGAGGTATGTTACATTTATAAAGGATTAAAAAAAATAACTTATGCTAGTACAGTCTGTACCTAAGACAAGTTGGTAGGTTAGAACCTAGAAGGATTAATTAATTATTAACCTAGTAGGTTAGGACTATAGAGTCCTGCAACGATTTTCCGAATTCGTAAACTCTTCCAGCCTTCTTATCCTCAGTGTTTGCCATTGTTGCTTTCTGATTTGCAAGGTAGCCCTGTACGTATTATAGTCCGATGAAGTTGTAAAAACCGCGAGGTTAGCAACATATTTAAAAAAAAAAAATAACCTACCTGTGGTGTCTGTAGGCAAAATGTATTTAATAATATCAGGAAATGTATCTGCTTATTTGACTTCCAATAACATAAAAATATTCTATCTATTTACACAAAATCTTGATTTATAAATAAACATTTTTTTATAAATTAACCCTGCAACACCGTTATCCCCAAAATGCCACAGAGCGATAGAATTGTCAATAAATTTCGTCCTGCTTCCCTAAAATCTTCGTCGATTTTGCTTGAATAGTACACAATTTATAATAATATAATACAATGCTTTAGCAGTATTTATATATTTAATTAATATTTTCCTTCCACTAATCTGATTTTAGTATAATAAACAATAACTTAGATAATATTGATAAAATAATAAGTGTAAATTTTTCAAAACTTAAAAACCATCAAAGTTGCACTTTTCCCATAATGTACGAACACACAGACAAATAAAACCTCAATGTCCTAGCATCCCACTAATATATCCCAGTTTTTTGTTTTTGTAATTACCTACTACCTGCCTTTTACTACCTATGAAATTTGTTTGTGTGTAGTAAAAATAATGTTTGCTTACCAAAAAATCGTATCATGACATATTTACACACTCACACATAAAACAGTTTACAAACTTCTCGCCGCGTGTTTCTCGGATCTCGAGAATTCATATACTAACAGTTGAGAAGCAATTCTGGTAACAGCCAAGAAAAAACGGTCCAGGTCATAAGCAAACGAGTTTTATAAGCGTCGCAACTTCTTAGCGGATGGTTGACTTTAAGCAAATGATTTTATTTTTAAAATAAATATGCTACAGATGCAATTAGGCACTTTACACATTATTACCCTTTTCGACTTTAATTACAACTATAAAGTACTTAACACCTATATACTTATTATGTTGTAATTATAAAATCATAACTAAAAACAAATAACGTTTAAATTGTTCCTACCGCTATAAAGACTGTTATATTCAGGTTTGGATAGTAAAGTGTTCGATAGACTTCCCGGCCACAGAACAGCTGCGCACCTATAACATATGTGGTGTCTATAGGTGACGGTTGACTGCATTAGGGCCATCAGGAGAGCTGTATGATTTTTCGCTGTGTTATGTTAAAAAAAAAGTAGAAGCTCTGTATCATCAATTAGACAAACATAAAACTATAGAAACACTACTGGAGTACACTCCTAATAAACGCCTGATGCCATCTCTAAATACTGCAGACTCACCCTTATGCACCGACCTCCTTTTATGAGTGTCTTGTAAAATTGAATAAATAAAAGAGAGGAGGTACATTAAGAGGAGTCATCAATACTTGGAGAAGATTCTTTGAGAGTTTAGCCTCCAGTAGTACTAGTAGTAATCTGATTGAACCTATGTGTTGATCTATGGTGATTTTTCTTAAAAATTGCCGGTAATAAAAAATATAAGTCTCTATGATTATGACTAATAATTTACAATAAAAATGCAAATATCTTATCATTCTGTAATCATATCTTTATATTACCATATTTAAACTACTGTGTAAAATTTAAAATTTCCATGTATTGGATCTTTATATTTTTAGCATATATTAGGTAATGATTATTTCTTCAATCTAATCTAAATAGGAAACCCATATTTTGCAAAAATGAGCCAAACCCCAACTAACTCGAAAATTAAGCTTTGCCAAAATGATCGACACTTTGTAAAGTAAATTAGTTACAAAATAGAATTATTTAATGTGTAATACCAACCTTCGTATATTGCGAACCTTATTTTATTTATTAAATTATTTATAACCAAAGCACATGTTAATAGATCTGTAAAACGTATCAAAAAGAGATTTTATCTCTTTAAAAAGGAATATTCTGGCACATACTAATTAAACGCAGTTAAAAACAAAAACCGACTCCAACTTTTTCATTCGTCGCGACTTGATTATTATTTTTTCGAAAGATAGCAAATGTTTCCGAAACGGTCCCATAAAATTTTTAACAAAATCCTATTAGTGATTTTAGAGTTACTTGTCGGAAAATGTTAAAAATAATATGAGACCACCTCGGAACAATGACCTATCTTTCTAAAAAAGAACCATCTTCCATCATAATTGGTTGTCTAATGGAGGAGAAATCGCGTAACAACCGTACAAAATAAAATAAAAAAACGAATTGAGAACCTCCTCCTTATTTGGACTCGGTTAAAAATAAAGGGAATGTTTTAAAAATATAGAGTATACAGTACAAACACTTATTACCTATTTATAGTACAAAAAAACCCAAATGCTTAAAATAATTGTTATAAGCAAAGTAACACTAATTGATTACCTACTTATTAAAACGCCCGTTATTAGTCTTCTTGAAGGCCGCTAATATTATGTTAGAATTTTATATACATTTTATTATCTTTTCTGCCTTCCTGCCAAGAAACTCGTAATTAGCGACAGTAGGTTAACAATTCATTATTTATTAGACTACTGGTGGCAGAGCATCTGTGCGGCAACATCCCGGTTATCCAGAACTTATCTATTCCTGCCACCACACTCACAATTTCACACTCCTGTTCAGAGGGGAGGGTAGCTTATAACATAATAGACCCAGCACCATAAATACTTTTTCCCCGTGTTGGTCCGGGCTCATTTGCAGAATAGACCATTTGTTTTCCTGCCAGGCAGCTCCTAAAAGGCGAACATAGGCTTACCGTCACTAACACCGTGGCATTTGACTAGGTTACGTAGTGACTCGGATTGGTATCATCATCATCAGCCGGAAGACGTCCATTGCTGGACATAGGCCTCCCCCAAAGAGCGCTACAAGTCACGGTAGCCAGCCGCTTGCATCCAGCGGCTCCCCGCTACTTTGACCAGATCGTCAGTCCAGGGAGGTCGTCCAACACTGCGGGGCCGCCACTCCAGAACCTTTCTTCCCCAACGGTTGTCGGTTCTGTGAGCAATGTGGCCTGCCCATTGCCACTTCAGCTTGCTAACTCTCTGAACTATGTCGGTTACTCGCGTTCTCTTGTGGATCACCGAATTACGGATCATATCTCGCAGAGAAACACCGAGCATAGTTCTCTCCATAGCACGCTGAGCCACTCTGAGCTTATTTAAGAGGCCCACATTTAACGGCCAAGTCTCAGTTCCATATGTCATCACTGGCAACACACACTGGTCAACAGGTCTCCGCCTTATTTATTCCTGCCGCCATATCGTCAGCGCTTCCCGTTGCCGTTTTCCCGGTTCAGAGGACAAGGTAGCCGGTACATTTAATTTTGCTCGAGGCTTAACATCCCGGCCTTAGGTTGACAACGCACCTTTGGTGTCTATAGGCGGAGTGATTTTTCTTACCGTCAGAAAATCCGTCTGCTTGTTTGCTTTCCAATATCATAAAAATAAATAATATAAAAACTTATTGACACAATCTAAAAATTTAAATCTTAGAGGCGTTGTCTAGCCAACCCAAAAATATGAGGTTGTCTTCGGACACTGCCAGGAACTATGTATGATAATTAAAAACAAATAAAATAAATTTCAAATGAAATAAGTTTCAGAAAAAATTGATCCAACTTAATCCTTATCATATCATATCTTCTAATTCGTGTTGGGTTGTATTGCTAAAATAGTAGAGAGAGACAGGTTTCTTATATTTACACTGCAGGTGTTCCGTGTTAGATTTTTGCATCTGGTCACAGGTATTGGTACAAATTCATCGTTTAATTTTCAAGTTGGCAACGCATCTGCGTTTCCTAGTACATATATACAACTACTATTAAGAAATTCGACGGTTCGTAATGACTATGGTACATACATGATGGGCTAACATATTACCAACAAACCATCATGCAGGTCGTAGGGCTAATACTAGTCCGATGTACCAAAAACAAATTGAATGTAATCTTTTCGCTAATTTTTCACGGACTCCAAAATAGGAGGTGGTTCTCATTTCGACCGAATTTTTGAAGATAAAACTTCTATAGCGGCGTTGCGCACTTTTTTGGAATGGGTAAAAACTTCTAAACTCACGTCAGGACACGTGACCTGAAATTTCGTAAGACGAAAATTCGTAAGACGGCGCAGGGCGCTTGCGCGAATGTTCGTGTTGTCATGTTTGTGTACGATAGAGCAATAAATGAATATTGTATTCTACCACATAAATGATAGTACCTTCATACTGATAATTAACGCAATTCGTGCAAAATTATTCCCTAACCATTCCAAAATATCAAAAATTCACAACGTTAATATTCAAGTTTTCACTTCCTCTGGCACTCCCGGAGTGCAACCCGTATTTTTTATATGCTTGTTACGCGATTACTCTTTTAATAGTCAACCGATTTTGATGGTTCTTTGGAAAGATAGGTCATGTTTCCGAGGTGGACACTAGTCGGATCATGATAAAACAGTTTTATCATTATCCGACTAGTGGTTTTTGAGATATAGTTAATAACGCATCAAGAGTGAGGTCATCAAGATAAGTGAAAAAAATATGCATTAGGTATTATGTGTAACTCAAAAACTACTTATAGGATGTTGATATAATGTATGTGGGACAATATTAGACCCATTTGCTATCTTTTTAAAAAAGAAGATCAAATCGCGAGGTGGTACCTACTCAATGAAATATTTAGAGTCTGTTTTTGGAGGTTTACTGCGTTTTATATGTACCATACGCATACGTAAAAGACACAATTTCACTTCTGACGCGTTGATAAGTTTTAATCCTACACTTGTATAAATTTTCTAATAAATTATGTTTTAGATTTGGGCACGTAGGCATTAATAACTTTCAAATAACAATAAACAATTTAGTATTGTCATCCATGTAATATTTTAGGCTTTGAATTGTTGCATGAAGATAATGTTTGAGATGGTGATTTGGTCAAATGAATGATACTTGTTGTTCCGATTGCTTCTTTCTTTTAGCTGCATGATTTTTTTTTGATGGAAAGAAGTGTATGGACCTAATGTATCATACCGACATATTCTACCATATTGCGGTGTGCAAGATAAGATTTCTGTACATTTCTTCAGATAATTAAAACAAAATCGGTGCAGGTGATTAAAACTTTTGACCAGAACACATTTCTAGCATTTTTATAATTTTCGTCTGTTTGTATCCCGGCCGCGATCCCGCCGAATTTACTGAACCGATCGTAATGAAATTTGCCCGATAACATTTTTTGTTCCTAGGAAAGTTTGAGCTACGTCTGATCCTGTAAGTCATTTCTTTCTTTCTTTAGGTTTTGGCCTATACGTTAGTATATTGCCATTAGTCAAGTAGAAATTTGAATCAAATTTTATATCAATTTTAATCGATTATAATTAGTCATCAGTCATAAGTCGTCAATAAGTCATGTCAGGCTCTTGGGTAAAGCGGTGGCCTCATTACTCAAGCTCGTGCAATGAGAATTGGTGCACTTTCACCGAACGAAATTGTACAAAATGCCACTAAAATTGACTAATTTCACTCAATATAAACACGAAATTCAAGAATTATGTATAAAACTTCGACCATATTTTCTTTCGGTGGCGCCAAAACTGCTGTAAAGCATTAAAGAGTGTTACCGTGAGAAGTGGTAAAATTCAAAATGTAAATTTGGCGTGTCATTTACGCGTTCCTTATCCGATTTGATTCATTATTTTTTGTTTCATAAATTAATCTGCATTTTTCACAAGTTGTAAGTTTTGCAGTTTAAAAATAACAGACATATGAACACTCAGGATAAAGTGACGAAATAACTTAAAACCGAGACTGTAGAGAGAAACATTTGAACATTGGTCGATGATTTGAACATATAGACCGTTCTACATATACATACATATTTTCACGCTGCTTCTCCATGTAGATTTGGCATAGTATCGAGTATGTTTAATGAGTGAACAAAAACTGATATTTATATTTTTTTGTGAAATTCATAATTTTCTTAAAATAAAATTTTGGGTTTGCTATATCTACTTTAAACTACCACTATTTTCAAATCTGGCATGTCAGTTGCAGAAAAAGCAAAACAAAATTACCCGGCATTGGCAATTTTGGAAACTAGGATTATAGATACGGCATAACTATAGATAATATTACCATGCCATAACCTGTAGTGGAGTGCTTGGAGCAAGCCGTAAAACCTCGGATTCGAGTTACAGTGAATGAATTAATATGATCGATGTGGGATATTGTTTCTTAAACTATAAATTGCAAATAAATGTAAATATATTTTTATTTTAGCACTTGCCCTGTGCTTGGGATAAATTTTCTATAAATTTTAAAGAAAGAAAAAATTTCGCCCCAGACAGGATTTGAACCTGTAACCTTTCGTCTCAAGTCGCCACGGGACTTGAATCCTCAGTAGCTCAATTGGTTAGAGCATTCGTCGGCTTGAGACGAAAAGTTACAGGTTCAAATCCTGTCTGGGGCGAAATTTTTTCTTTCTTTAAAATTTATAGGAAATGCAAATGTGTTGCAATAAATGTTTAAAGTGAAAATATATGGTCAAACATTAATTTTTATAATAATTTGTTTTAACAATGGAGCGCACAAAAAAATTTTGGGTAAACATTTCATTTTATGGTTTAAAAAATAATATCCCACATCGATCATATTAATTCATTCACTGTAACTTTAATCCGAGGTCAAAACCCCCCAGGCGCTCCACTACTGCCATTTTTTTGAAATCTAGCCAGCAAGAAAGAGAAAGTAGGAAACAAGATTTGTAAACTATAAAATTCAGTTTTCTGTATTATTTATTAGTAATCGCCTCTGTGGTCTAGCGGTCCGGGTGTTGGACTTGACTGCATGAGGTCCCGGGTTCGAATCCCGGGTCGGCCAACAAAAAGAAAATTGGATTTTTCCAATTTTCTAATTAAAAAAAAATGTTGGTCGGGATTGGAAATGTGCCCGGTTGGCGATAGGCTTGCCACCTATCACATTGTGGGACTTAGTGTCTTCGGCTAGTCGTGGGTGCCTTGGTTGTACCTCTGCCTACCTCTTCGGGGATATGGGCGTGAAGATACTTTTTTTTTATTAGTATTAAATTAAGACCTCGTCAGCATACAACAGTTATAATTTTCATACGAAACTTTCATCCCCGTTTTTGTAGGCTTTTAAGGGTTTGAGTTTTGAAAAAAAAGGATACTATATTTGAATTCGGGTCGTCAATATCGGTCGAATAATTTAACCATAAGAGCGGCTTAGACAGACAAATTTTTACATTTATAATAGAATGGATTTGTTGTGTATTTAATCGTTTTGCAAAATAAAAAAACAACGGAGTGCATCCGGGAGTGCCGGCAGAAGTGAACGCTTGAACATTAACGTTGTGCATTTTTGATATTTTGGAATGGTTAGGAAATAATTTTGCACGAATTGCTTTAATTAACAGTATGAAAGTACTATCATTTATGTGGTAGAATACAATATTCATTCTTTACGCTATCGTACACAAACATGACAACACAAACATTCACGCAATTTTCGATAAGGTCACGTGACCTGACACGAGTTGAGAAGTTTTAACCTATTCCAAAAAAAGTGTTCAACTCCGCTAAAGAAGTTTTCACTTCGAAAATGTTCAATATCATTAAAATAGGCTATTAACATAGGTACTCCTGAATCTGAAATATCTGTTTTGGACACCTACTAGTTAACGATCAAGTATTCAACAATGTAACTATTTGCAGGTTTATGCTGTAGGCTTAAGTTTTATAGAGTCAATAGCCTTCGTCCGATTTGCGCAATTTCGATATAAAAGTAAGTAAGTAAGTATCTTCACGCCCATATCCCCGAAGAGGTAGGCAGAGGTACAACCAAGGCACCCACGACTAGCCGAAGATACTAAGTCCCACAATGTGATAGGTGGCAAGCCTATCGCCAACCGGGCACATTTCCAATCCCGACCAACATTTTTTTTTTTATTAGAAAATTGGAAAAATCCAATTTTCTTTCTGTTGGTCGACCCGGGATTCGAACCTGGGACCTCATGCAGTCAAGTCCAACACCCGGACCGCTAGACCACAGAGGCGATAATTTCGATATATAGATACCTAAATATCGAAAGTTATGTAAGTATATATGCATTTGTGTAGATATTCTATGGTTCTATCTATTTATTAAATATAAACAAAATAAATATCCCTGGACAACTTACACAAATTGAATATAGCCCCAAAAGTAAGCAAATTATATGTTTCTGTTATGGGCGTTAGTTAACGATTCTAATACACAGAAATACTTAAATAGATACCTGAATAAATTCCGGAAACGGATCTAAATGTTTCTCACACAAATGCCTGCCCCCGTTGGGAATCGAACCCGAGCTTCGCGGTTGATCGGTGTAGTTAGGCGTGTGCGCTAGCTCCTCGACCAACGAGGCGGTCAATATTAGATACATACAAAAAATCATAATCGCTTATCATGTGATAAATATTTTTTTTTACAGCGGTCCTTAATTGTAGGAATTAAGAAAAACTATAGCCTACATATAAAATCGTATAATTTAATAATTGGTATGAAACGTGCATCGGCAATTTTCCAAACTTCATTATTATCATTATCATTAATTATTATTATTATAATCGCTTCTGTGGTCTAGCGGTCCGGGTGTTGGACTTGACTGCATGAGGTCCCGGGTTCGAATCCCGGGTCGACCAACGAAAAGAAAATTGGATTTTTCCAATTTTCTAATAAAAAAAATGTTGGTCGGGATTGGAAATGTGCCCGGTTGGCGATAGGCTTGCCACCTATCACATTGTGGGACTTAGTGTCTTCTGCTAGTCGTGGGTGCCTTGATTGTACCTCTGCCTACCTCTTCGGGGATATGGGCGTGAAGATACTTTATACTTCATTATTATTATTCCGCAATAAATAATCTTTAATGTAATTTTGATGCAATTTGAGGCGAATTACGGACAATACGGAAATTTAGATGATGATTCTAAACTACTATGTAATAGAAGTAGTCATAGGTTAGGTAGTTTATTATCATGTTCGTTTTATTAATTCACCCAGTTTTATTTATTTATTTAGCGTAGGGATGTGACTTCCTCAAAACTCATTTAGAATCTTTTAAAAGTATGTGACAATGAATATTACACGACTCTCTTGAATGTAAGAGACAACAAGGTCGTATCGGCACCGTAGATGTTATAGACGCGTCTCTGTTCTTTGGCCAAGCTGTTAGACTTAATTTGCAAGTCTTCTGGCTATCCTTTCTTCAGACTGTCATCATGGCGACAGGAATAAGGCGATAGATGCTTACCTAAGTTGGTGCATAGAGCTCTTCCAACAGTGGTCTTGTTGGTAAAGAGTAATGACATTTGTTAGCCTCTTATGAACTGTCATGGCCTCTCTCTCCCGAGATAACTAGTGTTTTTTACAATGGGGATTCGGATTGTTATCTCCTGAGGGTAGGAAGTATAGATATTATTAGATTTAACGTAACATGTTCCGGTTTGGAGGGTAAGGTAGCCGTTAAACTTAATTTTTCTCGAGGCCTACCATCCCGGCCTCAGGTTAGCAACGCACCATTACCACCTTTGGTGTCTTTAGGCGGCGAGAAGTTCTTAGCACCAGGAAATCCGTCTGCTTGTTTGCCTTCCAATATCATAAAAAAAACTTTTGCGACTACCCTAAATTCGAAACCGAATAGAAGAATAGTAGACACAAAAGCGACAGGAATAACTAAAACAATCGTTCCTGTCCAGTTAGTCATTGCCAAACCATATATATTGTCCTGTTATTAATTGTCGCCTCTGTGGTCTAGCGGTCCGGGTGTTGGACTTGACTGCATGAGGTCCCGGGTTCGAATCCCGGGTCGACCAACGAAAAGAAAATTGGATTTTTCCAATTTTCTAATAAAAAAAAATGTTGGTCGGGATTGGAAATGTGCCCGGTTGGCGATAGGCTTGCCACCTATCACATTGTGGGACTTAGTGTCTTCGGCTAGTCGTGGGTGCCTTGGTTGTACCTCTGCCGGGGATATGGGCGTGAAGATACTTACTTGTTATTAATTGTCACGCAATTAGTTGCAAAAAGCTGTCGCTCGCTTATTGTTAACTAATTTATAGGCAAGCAAATGAAGCAAATCCTTGCTGTTACCGATGCAGGGCTCTGCTGTACCTTGTATTTTGATAATATAATTTTTTAACACATGTCCTTACAAAAATGTCCGTCATATGTACAATTTATTGATATCTAAAGACATAAAAGCTATCCTTGGTTTTCCCGGTGTACTACTTGGTATTCACTTTTAATGTTTATTATGTTTGCGAATAGTGTTTGATAATGATAACATTTACCTTGATAAGCACGGTGCATACGTTATGTAAGTATAGTATGAGAGTTGTTTATTAGGTTGAACATGGAAATAAAACAGTCGGTATTCGTGCGACATATACAAAGACTGGATGTCACGAAGATGGATCATGGATTACTGGATATGCTGTGAAGAGTAACCATCACTTCATATTATAAACGAAGTCGCTTTTCTTCTTTTCTTACATTTTTAAAATTACACCACAACGATTTAGAAGTATGTACATATTATGTGAAACATACAAATGCCTGCTCTTGTCGAGTAACGCACACGGGCGTCATAAGTTGTCATTGCCGTTAGGCGTGTACCCTATAAGGCTTAAGCTAGGCGGTCATTGAATTTTATTTTTATTTTTTTTTATTTTTATTTTCTTTATTTCGACATGCCAACAGCAATACACACAATATTACACTAAAACACTTAAAAATACACAAATAACAGGCATGCACAGCATTCTTAATAAAAAATATCAGCCAACATGTTGCTGCAGGTGATGTAACATCATGATAATACACCCAAGAGTGATAATACTAATGGTAATGCTAATAAATAAAAAATATAGGTAAGAAATATATTAATATAAGTATTAAATGTATATAAGAATATATAATTCTTAATTTACTTGAAATATATTTGTTTGTTAAAGTTTGATATTATTCGTGCTGATGAAATGGGCTATCATGACATGTTTGCAGGTGTAGTAGCCGTGTTTGAAGAGGAAATACTTAAGCAAATAGTTCCGTGATAGGCTCCGGAATATGTAGTTGTTGGCTTTGTTTTTAATGTCATAGAGTGATAACTAAAACATATCATATTGTTTTAAAAAAATACCTGTTTGTGAGTTTTTGTGTTTGAGTGTTTGTGTTGCAGGTATTAGAAAATTTGTTCAGTATTGCGCAACATGGTGCCGCAGAGGCGAATTAATTGTCGAGAGCGCCCTAGGCAAAAAAAAGACAGGATGCACTCCGGGAGTGCCAGCCGAAATGAAAACTTGAATATTAACGTCGTGCATTTTTGACATTTTGGAATGGTTAGGGAATAATTTCGCAAGAATTGCTTTAATTATTAGTATGAAACTACTATCATTTATGTGGTAGAATACAATATTCATTTATTGCGCTATCGTACACAAACACGATAGCAAGAACATTCGCGCAAGCGCCCTGCACCGTCTTACGAATTTTTGTATCAGATACGAATCAGGTCATGTGTCCTGACACGAGTTTAGAAATTTTTACCCATTCCAAAAAAAAAAAATTAATGGCGTTCCTGCAGCGGAAGTGTATCAAGTTCCAGGATAATCCGACACTGATGCCAACTGCATTATATACATGGTTCTATGGTTGGCATCACACTATGAAGGTGATGAAGTTAGTAACAGAGACGCCTCGATCATCAATACATACCAACGTATAACGTATATCTATATTTTAATACAAAATATTACAAAAATTATCGCCAATTCTGAATCCGATATCAACAATCCACACGGATAATGTAGAATGAAAGTTTAAAAAAATCTGTGGGGTGAAAAACGGAAAGAGTGTTTTTTTCGTGTTTTTTTTTCATTTATAACGATCATATTTGAAAAGATGTCACGTCCATGTGATTAATATTTTAACGCAATTTTCTAAGAGAATTTCGCGCGACACTAAAATGCCCCTTGTACGGATTTCATTCAATAGCGCAGGTGCAATCGAGTGCAACAGCCGAATATTGAATAATATTGATAACCAATTACAAATCAGAAACATATTAAAAGTAGCGTTCAGGTGATTCCGCGATTTTTTCGTCGAGGCACACTGAGATCACTAAAATATGAATATTCACATAGGCTCAAAGTATCTGTAAGGTACCACCGCGTGCCATCCTTCGATTGGGTCACTCCCGCCGATACCGTCTAGTTGTCTCTGGTCATATGCTACATTGTCTTTGGTCGTCGTGCACACACACTTAGAAACGAAACTTAAATGCGCTTAGCGAAGTTCATTCTGTAGTCTAGCGCAGGCCTAATCGAGTACAACAATCAAATAGCGACTTGCGGCGCCAGTTGGCAGCTTTTTTTATATACAGCGTTACATTTAAAGTACCAACCAAACTATAACATCTGGAAGTTAAGACTAAAATAATATTAAAATATGATATTTTTAATACTTACTTCCTTAAACATTTATTTAAAACAGTCATTAAAAGTACTTTGTGATACGTCACTCTTTGTCGCTTTGTTAATATAATATAAACGGGCGAAGTTAAAAGACGTCTCGAGTTCGATAGGTACATGGTGTGCTTCGCGGTTGCGCAGCAGTGACGAGAGACAGATGTAATAGCGTTTTTTATTATTTTGTAAATTAGGTAAGCGTGTAATTTATGAATGTTATTTTGATTTAATAAGTCCAAGAATTTACCTAATATGGCAAAGAACAATGTTTCTTCGCTTGGGCGGTTAGGGATGGTTTTTTTAAAAATTGGTAATAGAAAACAGTACATTTTTATTGAACACTTCAATAAGATTGCATATGGTAAATTATTCACGAAACGGTTTCAATTTGTTTTAAAAAATATAATACTTACGATTACAAAACTTGAAAGAGACTCAATTAGGTATAATATGTACAAACCTGAAGGGGCGTAGCCCTATCGCGTGTTGATGCACCGCTCGGCTGTAGGTATGTAATTTAAATTTTAAATAAAATATGGCCAAGTTATAATATTTTAGGTATTTACCGTGCGATTGCGGTCAGAAGGAATTAGCTAAATGCATTGTTTATGATGTATTCAAGAAAAATATCTTGAATTTTGGGTCGTGTTATAATTTGTATTTTATATTTCTCGATTATCGATTTGAAAACCTTCTCTCTAAATTTGGCCGGTCCTTTAAATGTAACCCTGTATATGAGTAAAATAATCCAGTCTGTTATTTATTATTTATATTTATTTTATTTAATTTAGGTTGTTGGATTGTAATTTATAAATTATAGTTAAATTTCAAAAATTCAGCAATGGCTCACCCAGATAAGTCGGTGGTACTTATGCCCATATCGCCGTTGTGATAGGCAGAGGCCTACTAGACTGGCCGAAGACACGAAGTCCCACAATCGCTATCGCTAACGGGGCACATATTTAACCCAGATAAACGTTTTTTTTATATGATAATTGAAAACTCACATTTTCTATTTTTTGTTGGGATTTGAAGTTAAGTCCGACGCTGGACCTCTAGAACACAGAGGCGATTCCGTTTTGTTACCGTTTTGAGTATTTGAAAATTTGTTTACGAAATAAACCTGACATTCTAATCTTGTGTTTTAACAACGCAGCCTTAACATTTTTATTCCAAATAGGCAATGAGCATTTCTTATCACTAAATTTAAACCGTCCTATGGTTCCAAGGCCGAGTCATATTGTAAACGGCAAAAAAATTCAGAATATTTTTTTATGGCAAGTACTTATAGATGATAATGGTGTTCCTACTTATCTCAATTTATTAATGTGATCTAACCTTTTGCCTAAGACACCCAAGTAACTACCAAACTTGAACACGAAGATCGCTAGTCTCCTTCCTAATCGTATTATAGTGACAAGTAAACTAACGCGCGGCTGGAATTTATATTTTTTATTATCGGCATATGATGGAATTAAATTGTGTACATACTTTTTAAAATAGCACTTGTACTTTTCCACAGCACACACATTACATGTCTTAGCAGTGTGGAAAATTACAAGTGTTAAGTATTAAAAAAGTGCGTAATGCAAAATACTCAGTAGGGTTACTCTTGAATCTCTGTTATTGCAATATCGCAAATTGAAATCGGTTTTTAAATACTCTTGAACACAATACTAAGGATTTTTTAGTATTTAGATAATAATAATTAATAGCTAAATTATTTTATTAGATTCGTTGAATTTAGTTTGTACTAAATATAAATATTCCACTAGTACTGTGTTCAAGATTAACTCAAGTTAAATATCCGATTCCATTTCCAATTTGCAAGTAATCGAGATTCCAGAGTAACACTAGTTACAACTCTGATGAACCACTCGGGATTCGGGGAAAAAAGCAACCGAACTATAGTAGATATTTGAGGGAGGTCCAATCCGGGGGAAATAAATAAAATGTATTAATAAGTTATTATTTTATTTCTTATAACAATTCTACTAAATTAGACGCAGTTCAACAATTTCGCAATACAAATATGTCATCAAGTTTGTCCAATAGCAAAACATACTAATGTATAAATTATCTAAAATTTACCCAATATATAAATATTTCATACTTCAAATAAGTATCGGTGATACCGAACCGGTAAGACAAACCAATCTACGTAAAATCGCACCGTGATATAAAATATTTACATATTTTGCCTATCATACATGGTTTGTCCAACGAATTTGCTGATTATAGAGAGCAAGGTGGCATTCCTAGTTGTGGCAACTATCGCCTATAGACACTAACCGTCCTATTTATAAACTCTCCCCCCTTACTAATAAAACTTACGCGCCCGTTGATCTGATGTGTAACTTCACTTTTGCTAACAAAAAATAAAGTTACACACCAGATCAACGTGCGCGTAAATTTTATTAATACGGGGGTCCGTGTTTAGTATATTCTAAGTTAATATACCTAGTAATAGTACGTATAGTACTCCAACATTCAAGCTGTTAATGTAGTCTTTATTACAATGTGAAACAGATTATAAAAACTTCATTTTATTCCTACGGTAGATGTTTCTAGTTCGCCACAATACTATGGCAGATATGACGACGTTTGGTTCACAAGTTGGTTTAAAAAATCATTAATTTTAATTAACTTAATTACCACAGCCCACAGGTCGGATCGTCTTATCCCGACTTCAGCAAATAGTGCTAGGATTAGTGAAGCAAGATCACGATTACGACAGATTTGGGTTTGGTCTCGATCTTTTTTCAAGTTATACTTTTTTAGGCGCGAAAAAAATAGAGGAAAGTAGGCAAATATGGGCTACCATTTTGTTTTTGCCTCAAAAATAAAAAAAACTGTTGAAAAAAATCTTATTTATTGCTGTAAAAATAATCACACATACATTTTTAAAGAGCCAAGTAACAATTATATATTCTTAATATAATAGTATATTATTATTTGGAACATTAAACAAAATATCAAAATAGATGCTAAACATGGAACAGGTACTCAAATACGGGCTACCATTAGAAACTTATAATATCTTCTTCGAAAATAACAATTATTAATATTTATCTTATAAGAGATCAAATCACTTCGGTAGATGGAAGAAATTAAATAATTAACTTAAAAAAATCACATATCCAAGTGTCGAACTCTGACCCAGCACAGCCATTATGTGCCCAGAGCTGACACATTAAACATCTTACTCACAGTACACCTGCTGCGTTGATAGAAGAAATACATGACACTTAAATTGTACTATAATGTTTTCTACTTGTGTCCCCTTCGTTGTTTTTATACCTAATGTGACTGCCGCCTCTACAGGACTAAGTTCTGATTTTAGGCCTAAGCGTTGCAATGTCGTTCTTGGTTTTGCTGCTTTTAAAGTGCACATTTTCTTCTCACGAACCATTTTTATGGCTTTGATCATTGGTTCCTATCCCAAGTTTTCCTTTGTTCTTTTGATTGTGTGGGCGCCATTCTGAAAAAAATGTACCTACTTATATTTAAAACGACATAACCAACCATCTAAAATACTATACATAAATGGGTAATATTTATTGTACTAGGCCATATTCGAAATCCTTAACTAAAACAAATTTGATCGTGTATTTTACAAATCATACATGGCAAGCAATAAATCGACCGAAAATCATAAAATTTTGTTTATATTCTGCAATAATACGCATGGTTACGATATTTAGACCTTATTTTCCTTAATTAAATAACACATTGGTACTTACCTCAGAAAACTTGTGTTTAAAAACAGAAAAGTGTGGTCAACACTGGAGATAGCTCGCCCTCGATTGGCTATATTGAGTGAGTGCGATGTTAGAGATATTGCGCTCTAAAGTCTAATGTCTTAACCGCCAAATCACTATTTTTGACACTATAAAAGTAATTTGAAAAAAAAAATAAAAACTGAAACAGTTATAATTTAGGTATATAGGTATCTATAGGTATCTATGTTTATGTTAAATCTAGTGTCGATATTTTTATAATTGAAGTAGACAGTTGGGTTTTGCTTTCAAAATAGGGTTAACTTTTTGATTTTTTTTTATAGAGCAAAGTAAAATGAATCGTGTTTTGGAAACACTAGTCTTATAAAGCATATTAATGTTAATCTTGTGTATTTTTGACGCCAAGATCCATAATTGCTTTGTATGAAAAAAGCAGTATATTGCTGACGTATTTTAGCATACATGGCCCCTTAAAGCACTAGCCTAGATTTAGTTACTTTCCTCTATGAGATTGAAATTTGAAGATGCGCGCACATCTGTCACACAAAAGTAATATCATGAAGTTGCCTGCTTTAGAAACACGTTGCTACTCGTAGTTTCACACACGTATTTTAGTTTCATACAAGTGTAACATATCAAGTAC
>NJDC01005235.1:109991-122952 GCA_002245475.1 Calephelis virginiensis
CAGCACGGCCGCGGGGAACAGCCGCGTCACCGCGCCCACCGCCGCCTCCGCGCCCACTCCGCCCACCGACTCGTTCCTGACCGTTTATTGGGCTTATAAGTTACTACTATACAACCTCATCGATTAAACTCGAGTTATTTTCGAGGTATTTTCAAAAATTACAGATCTTTATGACATTGCGTGAAAAATAAACCAAAGAATTCCAAATTAAGAAATATACGTTCCTCTAGATTAGAGGTTCCCAAACTTATTTCATGTAACGCCCACTTTGAAAATCAGTTGTTTTGTAGCGCCCCCCCCCCCTCGTTTTTTTCTTGTCAATAACCTCAATAACATATTTGTTGCGCCTAGTTTAAAAAAAAAAACATTTTTTTCAAGATTTATACCGCCCCCCTCTAGGCTTCCAGCGCCCACAAGGGGGCGTTATCGCTCACTTTGGGAAAGGCTGCTCTAGATAAACATCATAGAACTTTTTGCGTAATTATATTTAACGGTCACACTCCTGTCAAAATCATATATTTAACAGCATGACGTTTGGGATTACTTTCACTCAGTTAAATTGCGCCACTGGGTTAAGAGTAAAATGTTATTACTTAGGCAAGAATGAAATACCTAAGAAACGAGAAAATAATACCTATCCACAAATAATACTACCTATGCAAAAATGTTAAAATTACGTGCTAGAAAAATAATAGAGAAAGATTACTTGAACGCTTCTAAATAAGCCCTATTTTTTTAAATTATTGAGTTGTCAGTTTATTATCATATCACGGTAGAAACTACCGTCTAGAGAACATTTAATTAACATAGTCACACTTTCTCGTTTTGGTGACGCGTCTTTATAATTGTAAAGACATATCACCGTATCCGATTGTATATCTCTTTGGAAGATCCTAAAACCGGAAAAGAGCCATGTGTGATTAAAATTGGCCAAGAGAATTGATAGCGTGAATTGCATTATTAATTCATTTAAAAATTTCTTATTTACTGCCTCAGCGATCGTTGTGACATTGTGAATCGTAAGCGTCGGTCCACATATAATATGTGTAATATTATTCGCAGGATAAATGCCAGACGAAATGCGTACCTCTGATGGTGGTGCCTGGCGGGCGGCGTGGCGCCAACGAGCGGCGTGTGTATGCTGACGTCCACCGCTTCCGCTTCCGCCTCCGCTTCCGCCTCCACCTCCGCCTCTGCCGTCGCCGACCCTTCGCCAGAACCTCCTGATGATTAAATGAAACATTACAAAATATCAAACTCAAAAAACTTTATTCGCTTTTATTAGGGAAGCGGTTTCTAAGTTGACGTGGGAATTGGGATACATTTTTTATTGGAAACAGATTAAAATGCTATAGTAACTTTGCATGCGTTGTGTGTTATGATATAGTGTCCAGAATGGATACTGTTGATAGAATAAGAATGAGACGAAGAGTAGACAGCCTCATTCCTCAATAATCAATAGACATGAAAAGTTACAGCTTGCTACAATTATTAACATAGGATTATGCCTCCAGAAGTTTTATGAGGTCATATGGACCCCTTCTTCCATTTTGATCTCCTTAATTTAATGGATATCTTGGTCAGTAAGATGCCTGTCCCTCCATCAAGAGCCTGGTGCGACGGTGTTGTGTAGGCTTTCTTCCGCTATATCACGCTACGTAGGAAGCCATGTTAGTTTTTTGTTAATAGTGTTAAATGGAGGTAGTTAAATTATTATGCAATTTGGAGCTATAACAAGTAAACAGGAAGAACAAGAATGTGGAAGTGGAATTTGAAAAGGGATTGGAAGTAGTACAGCACATTCTTTAGGCTGTCGCAGATACAATCGACTGCAACAAATGCATAGTTATATAAAAATTGGTGTGACTTTTGGCGCCAGTTCAAAATACATTTTTTGGTATGTTTGCTGTCACAGTTTAGTATATTAATTATTTAACCTTTGTATTGTGTTATAAATAAGACACTTATGCAAATGCAAGAAAGTGACAAAATCATGTCACATCCTACTTATATATATTTTATAATATCTATCTAAAAAGTTGTGTGTTTTGTCAAAACAAATGTTTATTTTAAAACAAATTGATATTTTGACATAAAACAACAGTTTTAAGCCACTGTGCCCAAACAAACGTCGAAAAGCAATTACGAATGAGTATTACCTAGAGCACTATACGCTCCCTCACTGCCCGGCAAATATCCTGGTCAATACTTTGAAACAAGTTCTGCGCAACGATACATTCCATTCTTCGGAGGCGCATTTAAGCTATGCGTAAACTGTCGGTATGTATTACAAAATAACTGTGATTGTGAAGTGATTTTTATCAGGATATCGTAGCATTTACTTGCAGAAGGCAAGCATACAATAAGATTTCCTGTTAATTTATTTTTTTACAGTACGGTCACTCAGTATTAGTAAAGCATGCTTACAAATAGTTTGACTGAGTTTTTTTTATGTATCATCGCTTGCACTTAGTGAAATTTCTTAAAAATGAGTTACGACTGTTAGTTCAGAGTTTTGGCGCCTTCGAGAGAAAAGATGGTCGAAGTTTTTTTCATAATTATTGAATTTCGCGTTAATATTGTGTGAAATTAGTCAATTTTGGTGGCATTTGGTACAATTTTGTTCAGTGAACAATAGTGCACAAATGAAATAATAATGAAGAAATGTTGCCGCCAAAACTCATTACATGAGCTTGTGTAAAAAGACCACCGTTTTACCCAAGAGCCTGACATGACTTACTGACGACTTATGACTTATTAAAATTAATTGAAATTGATATAAAATTTGACGCAAATTATTCCTTGACTAATCGCTAAATACTAACGTGAAGGCCAAAACCTAAAGAAAGAAGAAGACTGTTAGTTCAGTTGGTTAAAATCATTCTTTTTATTATTAAGGCCAGTTTAATTTTTCCGGTTTCGCTACCTAGTCTCTTCAGGGCTATAGTTAATAACAGTAATCACACATTTAAATGATAATGTGCTCATTCAGTTGCAGTAGTGCATATGAGACTTAATAATTATATTTTTTATAGGTATTAACAACGTACCTTCATCAGCTTCTTCAAGTGACGGAGAATCTTCCACTGAACGTAACGGTGATGATGTCATTGACAGATCTGACTCCATCATCTATAACAAATCAAATAAAATAAAAATATTGTCTGCTATTATTACTAAACAGCTCACTCAAAAATAGTAGACAAAAAATGAGGGCGCCACCGTCTTTGACATGGCAACACCATACTACGAAAAGTTCCGCTAGAAGTAAATTATTCTACCACGAAAAGTTGTGTTAATCACAATTTTTATGCTTATTTTATCTTGATTCTTCTTAAATTCTATTAGACATTTTTTAGACATTATGTCTAAAATGACTTTTTGAGTCCCACTACGAATAGTCTTTTTCTTTGTTGGTAAACGTAAAAGTCGGAAAAATTTCATGAATTAAATGTTATAAAGTCAATCAATATCTAAAAAACTAGAAATTTATAAAATGTAGGTTTGTATACATCTATAAAATAAAAAGTTTATATAATATTAATATACTTCTAGTGGAGGCTGTGATATGTTCTCATTGTGTTGCCAGATATGGAAAAAAGTTAATTTGACATAAATAGTTTCTACTCTTTTTATACGGACTATACTGTTGTACTATGGAGCTTGGAATTGCCTAAAAATTCACTCACACAAGGGACTCTGAGATCCCAACATCAACTCATAATCGTACCTAATTTGTATATTGCGTAACTGTAGGTACCTACATACATTTGAATATGTTGACATCCCGTCCTTTCTTTTTCATGGGGTACGTAGTGCATAAGATTAAACTATGAAATACAAAAAAATCCATACCGATGGTTTATTATTGTTCTGACCAATTTTCATCTCCAATGTGTAGCCTGCTCCATATAAGTTCTTCAAATGTTGTGTTGAGCCAACGCACCTTTAAAATAAAGAAATAGTAGCATTTCAGTTTGGTTTTGATAGAAGAAGAATGTAACACTATGTAGACATTTACACTTATGTCAGGAGATATCGTTTTTTCATTGCAAAACGTATTTTAATTCATATTTATACTATTAAAAAAAATTAGAAGCTTGTTTAAATAAACACATATAGTGTTCAACAAACATCGAAATTCAGCCAATAACGTGCTACAAGTGAATGACGACATTGGTTGATATTGTTAAGTCTTGAAAAACTTTTTTAATAATAAATTTGAAAGTTTAGAGTCTAGCGTAGGATCGAAGTTGTGTTTAATAAAATCAGTTACGTGAAAATGAACATGTCTTCGATTGAAAAGAAATAATTGTAATGGTTAATGCCGACGAAATCACGACGAGGCCACGGTTGTAAAACATTAAAAATATAAAACAAACTTGAGAGCTATAACACTTTTAAATTTCACAAAATATTAAAAAATAAAGTGTATCAATGTAGCTTCTAATTATTAGATAATAGATATAAACTGTAGGAAGTAAACCAAAGGAAAAAAATGTTTAAAATTATATAAGACACATCTCTTGAAATTTTATATAACACTAACCTCAAACTTCCCTTCACCATAATTCCAACTCTAGAACATAATGCATCAGCCTCTTCCATGGAATGTGTCGTTAATATAGCACCTTTTCTTCCCTGAAATTGTCAACACAATAATGCTATGATTTAAAACACATCATAATTATAAGTTATTTAACGCTTAAAGCACTATTGTTTACATGTTACTATTTATCCACTTATAAAAACAACTGTAAGACATATGACTAAGAATTTTCTTTCTCTGATGACATTTCATTCTATTGAAAAAGTATTGTTTTAAGCGTTCATGGCAGGGTTCATGTAGCTCTTATGTGGGATTCAAAACTAAAAAGTTATAAAAGTATAGGTCCTAGAATAGACCCTTGTGGTAGTCCTTATATTAAATATAGAACAAGGTTTTGTGAAATTATGTCTCTTTTTATAGTAGTAATTGATTAGCTCTTATTATAAAGCCATAGTTTATAATTCCTAAAAAAACATTAGGATAGTCACCATATCAGGGTTTTAAATGCCAATAAGTTTTTGACATTGACATATCTTGATGCGTAACTTTAATTGTCATCTAATTAAAGCTTATTAGAGATTTATGATACACTACTATATTATTTATTGATTAAAATTTATTGAAGCCTTTACTACTTGATACTGAATATATACTAGAATGAAATCAATTAGGAGCTCAAATAAAACAATTTGTCCTTGTATCTACCCTACACATAATCAATTTTTAAAGGCCAGTGTAAAAGCTCTTTTACAATAAACTTCCTGATTATAATGAAAAGTTTAAACATAAGATTTTATTATATTATGTAGGTAACATAAATAATTTAAAAAAAGTATATAATCATAACGTTAGTGTTTATACTTAATTCATTATAACCTATACTTAATTGTAAAGTTATATTAAGGTTTTAGAATAGTGCACAAGCTTAAGGTTAGTATGTATAGTGTCAAGTGTGTGTAGATGGTGAGAAGGTGTATGTGTGTAGAGGGTACCTGGAAGCTGGCGAGGATGGTGTCCCAGAGGAAGCGCTTGCTGCGCGGGTCCATGCCGGTGGAGGGCTCGTCCAGCAGCACGACGCGAGGCGCGCCCACCATGGCCAGCGCGAAGGACAGCTTGCGGCGCGTGCCGCCCGAGCACTCGTCCGCCGCCTTGCCGCCGTGCTCCGCGATCTGCAGCCCGTTCAGGTACGCCGACACTATCCTGGGTAGCACACTCTGCTTTACGCTACATGAACTTTATGCAGAGGGATGTATGACCCCTTTGGCCGTCGGTGGAATTGTTTAACAATTAATATCCCTGGTCAACTTACACAAATTGAATCTAACCTAATGTAAGTAAATTATATTTTTGTAATAAGATTGTTAGTCAACGATTGTAATACTTGAAAATATTTTAATAGATGAAGATATGATATGGTTCATCACACAAATGTATGCCTCAGTCGAGAATCGAACCCGAACTCGGTTAGTCGAAGTAGTTAGGCACGTACGCATAACCTTGACCATCGAGGCAATCAATATAGAAATTTAGATAGCTGCATTGATTCACCGTCGTATGAATTTGCGACGATTGGCCTTGAGTTTTGGCCTCCGCGCTTCGAGTTGGAAGCTGTTCCTTTTTAAATTTCGTTTTTGGAATTGGTGTTAACATCTGCCATTAGTCAAGGTATATAGACTATATTAGTCAATATGATTGCATTAAATTAACCGATTTAGCGAAATCGGGCTTAAACTATTTAAAATTAGTCACCAGTTGTCATAGAAAGTTACGTCAGGCTTGGGTAAATTGGTTATTTTCTTACTCAAGTTCATTTAGTGAGATTTAACGGCAACGAGGAATTTACATGGTACATTATTTTTCACTTCACACCTTTTAACTGCTGAACAAATTTGTACAAAATTCCACCAAAATTGACAAATTTTACTAAAATTGTACACAAAATCAATAAATACGATGGCGCCCAAGTTCAGCTCCTCTCTTTTAAATATTATTTCAAAGTGATGTATTTTTCTCATTAAATCAATGAGCGATACGGTGGCAATATCATTGCTATTTCGAAGTTGGTTTTGGAATAGATTGTGGTCGGCTTTAGACGAATTTCAGTGAAAGTAAAATACTTCACTAACTTTTGTATCTCAGTATTCGAAGCTAAGAAAAATATGAATGCCTAACCTCGGCGTGTCAGCTTTGCTGATGCCACGTATCGCAGCGTAGCACTCCAGGTGTTCACGGATGGTGACGTTCTTCCACAGTGCGTCATGCTGCGGGCAGTAGCCCAACATCTGGAACGCCGTTGATTGCGCCTCTTCGATGTTTTGACCTCCTAACATCACCTGGAACATGTTCCGTCTTGGTTATCTTCAGTGTATGAGGAATATCACTACTCCGTCAATTAGTAATAAACACACAATTGAATTCATCACACACTTTTGGAAAGGCCTTTAATTCTTACAAATAGTCGTTACTTATTTCGGTTTAACAAACCAAAGGTCGTTTCTTTAAATGGCAATCGCGGTTAGTAACATTTTTTCAATCATAGGTATACATGTTATATGTACATATGTTTGATTACAATTTTTACAGCCGTAGAGTGCGGCAGTGACATTGTAACTTTTTTTGTAATCTATGTTCATTGTAAGTAACGTCATAGCATCCTGAATAATCCGACAAACGCCCCTCGACGTAAAGTTCCCTGTACTTGGTAGAAACTTACCGTCCCACAGCTGACTGGTTCCTCGGCGGTGATGATCTTCATGGTCGTAGTCTTCCCGGCCCCGTTGTGCCCCAGCAGGCCGAACACCTCCCCGCCGTGCACGGCGAGCGACAGCCGCGCCAGTGCGGCGCGCCGCAGCGTGACCCCCTCCCCGCAGCAGGCGCCGCCCGCGTCCCGCCCGCCGCGGATCTTGTACTCCTTGCGTAGGTTCTAAAATCACATAATATTCTGCTTTATCGCCTCTGTGTCTAACGGTTCGGCGTCGGACTTGACAACGAACGTTACTCAGGATGGGATATGTGCCCGGTTGGCGATAAGATTGCCACCGTTCACATTGTGGGACTTAGTGTCTTTGGCTAGTCGTGGGTGCCCTGGTTATGCTTCTATCTATGTCTTCAGGGATATGGGCAAGAATATACTTTTTTGACTGATTTTTACAACTTTACTTTTTTTAAGTTACTTAGAGCTTTCTTGGTAACTAGGTATAATAATAATAATAATAATAGTCTGCATTGTACAATTACTTGTAAGGATTAGAGCTTTTTGGTAATTCTAGAATAGTGTAACACGGTAATTGACATACAGAGAGTAAGTAGGCTTTTTTTGCTTGATCTGTCTCCAGCTAAGATCCTATAATCGCCATTACTTAAAAGTTGAGGATCAACATATTCTTGTAAATAGATATGCAATAGCGATCAAGTGACCCGGAAAAGTTGCTGTGATATTAAGTGATAATTTTCAACGTCGGTCATATAAGTCTCCTTCATCACAACACGTGGCGCCACTATCCATCACCATAATTATATTTGTGTACGACTCACATGCACAAGCAGCGCGGGCGCAGCGGTGCCGGAGGGCGGGGAGGCCAGTAAAGTAGCAACTCGCCTTCTCTCTTTCCTAACATCTTCATCTTCACCCAGTTCTCCCCCTATTTCTGCTTCTCCATCTATTTTCTCCGCTACACTTCGTTTTCGCTATAAAGAAAGTATCGTTAATCATATCTAAGTTCCACAGAAATCCTCGATAGAGAATGAAACTACTTGCTTTTTGTTTAAACCCAGAAATTCATGTTTAAATACATACATACATCACATAGCTTTATGCCAAGTCCCTTACGGGGTAGGCAGAGAGTATCGAGTGCCAGACCTCACGATCCTGACAAACCTGCTTGCTTCCTTCATATTTAATGAATATATATTTAAGGGTAATCCCTTTTCATACAAACACGCCGGTTTCAGAGACTTTTGACACCACCCTCAGCCTTGGTCTCCTCGGGTACCTACATCCATCCACATTCGTATTGTATATCTGCTTTGTCAATCTATCATCTGTCATTCTTTCCACATGACGGAACCAGTGGAGAATGCCCATCCGCATTTTAACACCAACACTTTCTTTCAATAACACTCTTTCTCGGATTTCACTGTTACGAATGCGTTCAGCGAGCGTTACACCACAGATTTTCCGTAGTGCTCTCGTTTCGACCGCATTTATCCTTCTTTCATGCTCTTTCTGACATACCCAACTCTCGCTTCCATACAATAACGTTGGGATATGCACAGAATTATACAAAGCGAGTCTAGCTTTTTGACTTAAAACCTCGCTTTGGAATAGCTTACCCAACGCTCCATTCACATTATTCCCTGCACTCACTTTCCTCTCTACATCCGCGATGTACCTCCCATCCCTGCTAAAAGCACAACCAAGATATACAATTTCATTCAATTGTTCCAGAACTATGTCATCAACCAAAACTCTTAAATCCGTTCTGGCTATGTCTCTTTCAAACACCATTATTTTGGTTTTCATCGCATTCAAATGTAAGTTGTCCTTCCATAACTGTGACCAGTGTTTGCAGCTCAGATGGTATAGAGCCCAAAAGTACAGCATCATCTGCATAAAGCAAGCAGTTCACCATTTAGTCACCCATACGCATTCCCACATTCAATGATGTTAACCTTTGAAGACATTTGTCCAAATATAAGATAAACAAGCGTGTCGACAACACACAGCCCTGCTTGACGCCAATATTAACATCAAACCAAGGCGATATGTTGCCATCCACCCGCACGCATGCTTTACAGTCTAAATACATTGACTGCACCGCACGCAGCAGGGACCCGACTATTCCACGATCTGGCAAAATGTCCCAAAGTTCCTTTCGTACAACCTTATCAAACGCTTTTTCGAGATCCACTAAACCACAGAAAACCCTCTGACCCACAGCCAGATGCTTCTCTACAATGTTGCGGAGCGAAAGCAAAAAAGAAAGAAAGTTGCGCCTTGAGCCTCCCACAATGTTCCATCGGACATCCCTTGCAACCTCCTTTCAACTGTTTTTTCATACACTTTTGATGCTAAACTGATTAAACTTATGGCCCTGTAACTTGTGCAGTCCATGCGTGAACCCTTGCCTTTATACAAGGGCACGATGACCGCACGTCGCCAGTCTTCGGGTACTCTGCCGGTCTTCCAACATTTGTTACAAAGAAGCCAGAAAGAGTACCGGACGGCAGGACCACCAAGTTTGATCATCTCAACTGTAACCATATCTACTCCCGCAGCCTTACCAAATTTCATATTTTTTATCGCCTATTCAACTTCTTCCATCATAATACCGTCAGATGCCTCCGCCATTTCCGAGTCATTTAAGTACTCGGACCCAGCGGCAGCATCTTGGGCACATTCATACATATCTCCATAAAATTCACTCCACCGTTTTAACATGTTTAAATATATTTACAATTTAAACGCATTGTAATACTTCGAGTGGAATATCTTCAGTTACTGCTGTCTTTATAAAACAGTATATACTGATGGGCTACGGGGCAAGAAGCAGTAGGTACGTACGAGACATATCCGACCACCAGCCTTGAGTCGGTCGGCGGCGAGCAGCGCGGCGGCACAGAGCGGCACGTGCAGCACCATGGCCAGGATGAGCACCCACACCTCGGCCGTGAAGTAGCTGCTCAGCGCCGGCACCGTGCACAGGTCGCGCAGGTTGCACGTCAGGTACACCCTACAACCGACATTGCACACGTGACACTGTTTATTTAGAGAACATTTTTTTTGCAAAGTGAGACAAAGACAGTCGACCTTTTCAACCGACAAAAAGTCATCGAGGATACGTATATTTGTTTTTTTAGACCACGCATAACTCTACAGAGTCCGATTTTGGACATTTGTTATTTGATAGGTCCCCAAATAAATATGTCAAATGCTTCATTTTTTTAAGTTTTACTTAATAATATATAGAATACCTAATAAATAAATATCCCTGGACAAGTTACACAAATTGAATCTAACCCCAAAGTAAGCAAATTATATGCTTGTGTTATGGGTGTTAGTCAACGATACTATTACATAGAAATACTTAAAAAGATACCAGTATAAATTTAATAAACACCCAGACCCGGAAATGCAGACATCTAAATGTTCGTCACACAAATGCTTGCCCCGTCGAGAATAGAACCTGAGCCTCGCGATTCGTCGATGCAGTTAGGCGAGTACGCTAGCCACTCGACCAACGAGGCGGTCAAAATATACGAGTATGTAATTAGGTATATGGTTTTTGAGCTCTTTCTTCAAACAAACAGAAAATGTCTTCCTTACCCGGTATTTTAAAAGGTTTTGAAATTGTAATTTCAATTATTAAACTTGTTAGAACCCGATTAAATAGTTACGTTGCAATGTGTTCCACTTAGTCGTATAAGTGTCCGTATCATATCATAAAAATATTGGCTTCTATCAGTCAGCAAGGTCAGGAAAAGTACTGACTGACTTTTCCAACCATATCATATAATATAAACTTGTATTCGTTATGTTTTGTAATATAACTTACCTATCAACATAGTATATAATGGCGTAAGGTATGTACATTACATCTAGGAAACTGAAAACCATATGAAGATAAAACGCTATATTGCTACCTGAAACAAACAGAATTCCAAAATTAAATGCTTTTAATTATAGTATATAAAACAAGCAGACGCATTTTTGACGGTAACAATAATAATAATAATAATAATAAATCATCTTTATTTCACATAAATCTACAAGAAGCACTTGTGACGGGTCTATATAATAATAAATCTACCACCGGATCGGAACGCGGCCGCACACTGAGAAGATCCGGCAAGAAACTCAGCGGGCTTGTCTGTTTTTCTTAGTTTACAATATATTTACAATAATTTATGTAATGATACATTATATATTATAAGAGATTGGCATGAGGAGCAATTAATCCCAAGCAGTCTTATCTGCTAAATAGTCAGCAATGTTATAATAACCCTTTTAATTTATTTTACATTTAACACATTTCTTCAATTTATTAATTGGAAGTTCTTTCATATAATTGGGAAGTTTATTGTAGAACTGTATACATAGGCCCATGAAAGCTGAATACATAAGCCAATGAAAAAACAACGCTTCGTTGACAAATCAGACCAGTAAAAAAGTATTGGTTTTTTATTAGTCTGCGTCAGACCCATTTTTTAACGTTAAGAATCGCCTCTGTCGTCTAGCGGTCCGGCGTCGGACTTAACTTCTTGAGGGCAACGGAAAAATTAGGAATTGCGCATTTTCAATTTTTTAATAAAAACTTTGCCCGGGATTGGCGATATAGGCTTGCCACCTATCACATTATGGGACTTAGTGTCTTCGGCTAATCGGGGGTGCCCTGGGTGTACCTCTGCCTTCCTCTTTGGGGATATGGGCGTGAAAAAAAAAGAATATTTCGTCGGTAACAGATATCGAAGATTTTAATAGCGCATTAAGGGGCTTTATTAAAATTATCGTTTAATAAAATCATATATTCAATCATTTTAACCACCTTCATAAAAGAACGTTGTATGTTCGACGACTCTACTTTTATTTATGCATCATATATTCGATTTCTCCCCACAATTTCTTTTTCAATTTGACTTAGGGGTGAGGTGAGTGCCATTGTCACCAAATCTTGATCTGATGGTGGAATCCCATTAAAATACAATTTGTGTGTATTTTAGATGACGTAATATTAAGATTGAAGTCGGTTTTTATAAGTTTTATTAAATGAATCGAATTATATCTATTATGAATAGTTAGATTTCGCCATTAACTTTTTTTTGGAACTACAGTCTGGAAAAGAAATCAGGAATAAATAAATTTACTTACCCCATTTAAACGTATCCAGTACAGCCACTAATATAAAAGGTATTACGCCCACCCAAGTAGTAATATTGGGCATAATGCTTTGCGCGGAATCCATCTTGTCGAATATGTAGGAGAGACACGTGTTGAACAAGATGGCGGACGGGCTGTAGAGGATCAGGAGGCCGGAGAGCATTGTGATGGCTGAGCCGTTTGTCAGACTTGGGATATCGTTTAGAATAACCTGGAAGTAAAACATGAATAATTTGATGAAGGACGTTACACTCATAAACATTAAAATAGATAAAACAGTATTTAGCTACTTTTGAAAGTATTTGATTTTAATTTTTTTAACAAAACTGAAGACGATTTTTTGAAGAAATAATTCTTATTTTTTTTTTCTTAGAAACCTAATGTTTTATTTATAAATGTATGCAGTATGTATGGTAGAAGTTGAAGCCTTTGATATATTTAATAAATTTACGAGCCGAATTTCCTAAGTGTATTTATTTTTGTTTAATTATTCATTTATTAATTTATTTAATTATTTATTGTACACAATTTATGAC
>NJDC01005235.1:131445-141599 GCA_002245475.1 Calephelis virginiensis
TCAAAACCTCGCTTTGGAATAGCTTACCCAACGCTCCATTCACACTATTCCCTACACTCACTCTTCTCTCTACATCCGCGGTGTACCTTCCATCCCTGCTAAAAGCACAAATATTATAACTTTTGGTTAAAAATGTTATCCAAACCTCTATAAACTATAGGATTATCCCAGTTAAAGTTGCTTACCAAGTCTATTAGTTCTGTTTTGTATTTCATGTTCAATGGCTTGGAAGAGAGGGGGAAATAAGTGTACAGCGTAATGTGGAAGGATATAGGAAAGTTCTCGACCATGACGTCGGGCCTTTTCCGCCCGAGCCACGTGACCTCGAACCAGTCGTGTGATTTGATGTTCCCGACATACACCTGCAAAGAATATTTTAAGCTTAGCAAGTTTTTTTATGATATTGGAAGGCAAACAAGAACTTTCTGATGGTAAGAAATTCACGCCGCCTAGAGACACCAAAGGTGGTAATGGTGCGTTGCCAACCTGAGGCCGGGATGTTAGGCTTCGAGCAAAGGTAAGTTTACCGGCTAACCCTCCAAACCGGAACACGTTATGACGTTACGGCGGAAGGAATAGATAAGGCGGTAGTACCAATCCGGGTGAGTCGCTGCGAAACTCTACCACCTAGTCAGATGTCACGGTGTTAGTGACGGTAAGCCTATGATCGCCTTTTATGAGCTGCCTGACACAGGAAGGCAGATGGTCTATTTTGCAAAGGGGCCCGGACCAACTCGGAGAAAAAAGTTTCCTGGCTTAAGATAAATTATCAATTTTTTTTAAACAAGTTTACTGGAATTGCATTTGACTTTATACTCGTATAATACTCCTTATCTACTTTTCACACCAATCACCCTTAAAATCAACTCTCTTCGCTAACAAAATCAAAGCCTGACCAAGTCATTATAACATTTTGGCAAACCCAAATTACAGACTAAAACTGGATTTCACAAACGTAACGTTAATAAAGGCGTAACATTAGTTATGGCTCCTAAAAAAAACTATGCAAATAACTTACCATCTAAAACTAAAGTTAGGTGATATCCTATTCCAAATTTGTTCTTTAAAAATAGAGACGTTCCAGCACAGCGTACCTGTCAAAAATTGAGATCACGTAAGAACACGAAATTACTAAAAAAACGACAGGTTGCACTCCGGAAGTGCCGGCAGAAGTGAAAACTTGAATATTAACTTTGTGCATTTTTGATATTTTGGAATGGTTAAGGAATAATTTTGCACGAATTGCTTTAATTATCACTATGAAACTACTATTATTTATGTGGCAGAATACAAAATTCATTATTGCGCTATCGTACACAAACATGACAACACAGATTTTCGCGCAAGCGCCCTGCGCCGTCTTACGAATTTTTGTCTTACGGATCAGGTCATGTGTCCTGACGCGAGTTTAGAAGTTTTTACACATTCCAAAAAAAGTGCGCAACGCCGCTAAAGAAGTTTTCACTTCGAAAATATACCTATACGTATGAAGTATAGTGTCCGTGATATTACCTAATGTTCGCCTTTGAAAGTTTCAGATATTGTCTAAATTGAGAGCGCAGGGGCCTAATCGCGTATCATAGCGACCAACTGAACAAGAAGGCAAGAAGGCGTACCTTCTCCATTTTAACATGTAACATAAATGTTGTAGGTAGGTTCCCAAAATGTAAGTGTATCACATCGAGTGATGTAACCCATTAGTTATTTTCGGTAAATGTCTAGAAATCACTTTGCGTCATTTAACGTCTCTACATTTTATTAACATTAAAAGCGGATATTTTAAAGAGCACCGTGTTAGCATTAGTTATGCTGTGGATTCATGACATTTTATTTGGACAACATGAGTCAGGCTACGTACAGTTGGAAACAAATTTTCTTATGCGTCTGACGGACGTGGTTTACAAACGCGGCGGATAAGTATGTAATATATAATCATGGCCTGCGAACGCGTTTTAACCTTTATTCCACAAAGAGTTGTAGCCTGTAGGGCGTAGGCGAAGAAATATGTCGTGCAGGGAAAGTGACGATAATTTTATTGAATAAACGTCCGCTACTTTATGTTTAAGCATGTTTACAAGTATTTTCTCTATGATTATAGAGTAATTCCTTGTGACTAACACACTCCAGAAGACCGTGCAATGAATAGTACATTCTATATATTGACGCAAGGACACGTCCTTTATCACGTGAATATCGTCCGCGGACGTTTTTCGTTGACAGAAATATCCAGCGAGATATCTGTCGGACGCGGACGCCCGTACGTTCAACGCAAACCTAAATATCAGCATGTCACGTCCGTGACTTACGTCCGATAGTTTACAAGGCTCAGTGTACTTTCATCCTCTGGATACCCTGTAAGTGGCGAGTGCCATCCGCGTCCCTCAGCTGCGTCAAATAGTTTGTTTCCAGCTTAACTGTCAGCGAGTATGTCATAGAACAGTGTTGGTCATTCATTTGTCGTGACCCTGGTCGATCCCGAACTAGAAGATTAGTATTAAGTCAAAGATTCGAACGTTTGGATCCTGGTATTGTTGATTAGAACGATCGAGTTTTCTATTAATCTTCAACTTGTCACCCATCGACTCGTGAAAAATGTCGAAAGCGCAGTCTATTTTGCCGCACTTACGCGTTAGAATTGCGAGTTGAGAATCATGAGCCATTCTATCTCGATGGATTGCTTTAAATTTAATTAACAAATGTGATCTACTCAGTGAATGAGCTCAAAACTCTAAAAAGACTAGATCGTTCGCTTCTGGATCGAATCAAAGTGTTGCGATCAATTGGGACCAACACAGTTCTAGTATGTCAGTTTGTAGTGCTAGTATTAGTATTGAAGTATTGTAGTTACCCTGCCCTTGCTGATGACGGCCTTCCTGTCGCCGAGTATGTCGGCCTCGTCCATGAAGTGCGTGGTGAGCAGCAGCACGCGGCCGCGGCGCGCCCGCTGCAGCACCCGCCAGGTGGCCCGCCGCGACACCGGGTCCACGCCCGCCGTCGGCTCGTCCAGGATTATTATCTGCCGGTCGATATTTCCTATATCTTACGCATTTTCAAATAGTCTCTAGTACTTAATATTGGTGTTACGCGTTGCATAGAATATGTACTATAATGAAACTGCTAAAAATATTATCGGCAGAATATCATGTAAGTATTTCTGCTTCAACTTGGGACGACAAGTACAAAAGCCCAAAAGCTTTTTACTCTGATACGTGTATGACGAATTTGGGGACTCATCTTGTTGATTGCATAGTACACAGGAGTAAATCGGTATTACACTATTTCTACTACTAAATTCTAAAACTTGCAGAGTGACTTTTTCTTAGAAAATGTCAATGCTTATGGACGTGTTACCTGTCGATCTAAGTTACTAATTTATTTATTGTTGAAAAAAGACACCCAACAGACTCTGTGTTCCCTTACTAGAAGTTATTATTTAACTGGTACCTGCTTAAGAAAAGTAAGAAAGTAAATTAATTCTTCCCCAATGTTGCCATTATCAACCTTTTATATACTTTAGTACGTTACGTCACAATTACTGACGTCATCCTAACGACGCTTAGAAAAAATATAAAATCTTCACTACTAACCTTTGGATCACCTATAAAAGCTATTGCTATGCTCAATCTTCTCTTCTGTCCTCCAGAAAGATGTTTAGAGAATTGCTCAGTCTGATCGAGTAAACCGACTTCTGACAACGCCTTATGTACTTCGTCCGGTATCCTTCGGCTTGGTATACCCTGAAATGAATTAAAGCTGTCAGTAATACTTAAAATTTTGAAGACAACATTATTGAAGAATCATACATTTAGCGTACTGGCCCAATATGTAAGGATTATTATAACCCCACTAAATGACCGCTGCGTAAAGATAGTTTTGAGTTTTGAGTCTCACGTAGGCTCCAATTTCTAAACCAGAACGAGGTTAAATAACGTATTTTTATTTTAGCACTTGCCCTGTGCTTGGGATAAATTTCTATAAATTTTAAAGAAAGAAAAAAAAAGAAAAAAAAAAGAAAAAAAATTTTCGCCCCAGACAGGATTTGAACCTGTAACCTATCGTCTCAAGCCGACGAATGCTCTAACCAATTGAGCTACTGAGGATTCAAATCCCGTGGCGAAATTTTTAATTCCTTTCTTACCCGTTAACGCGGGTAGTTATGTCCTATAGATCCTGATCCTGTCTGGGGCGAAATTTTTTTTCTTTCTTTAAAATTTATAGAAGGTTAAATAAATTCAATGACTTCCCCACTTTAATGATTGCATCTATGAATTTAAACTTTCGGCAGCAAGGAAAAGTTTAGCAAATACCTATATCGTTATCCCCGAGTGATTTTGGAACCGCCTAGCACTAAACTTTGGTAAAACATTTATTTGTTTTACGAGTTGTCTTTCCTAGCTAATATTAAGGTAAACTATTCGTAAGGATCTTTGAGTATAAATTTTGACTAATATTAAACGATAAAAAGTAAGAATGCACACACACAGAGAAAATGTTTTTAATGCAAAATACCAGTATCTTACTTTGATGGCGGCGAAGAATTGCAAATGTTCCCTCACGGAGAGCAAGTCGAAGAGAACATCCTGTTGCGGGCACACGCCAATCATTTGTCGTATTTCGTGCATGTCATTTGGGTCCCTAAAATAAACAAACATTATGTATTCTGTCCAAAACAACCTGAAAAGGTAATATTTTCTGATAATATATTTCGGCCGTGTTTCATCAAGGTGTAGGTATAACTTGCCGTTATGCTTTAAATAATCTAAATAGAGGCGTGTATAATGAGAAAAGCTCAAATTTTAGTTTAAAAGTTTTGGATTGGCGACCACTGACTTGGACATGTGGTCTGGCTAAAAGGAGAAAGAAGTCTAGGAATGACGATGACTGAAGGCTTAAGCCCACCATTAAACAATACAGGCTTAAAATGATAATTGTGAATCTTTTGCTTATAACCATACGTAGGTCACACTATAAGTTTTGCGTAACTTAAAAAAACAACAAGTTTTGACCAAAATATTATGTTTATTGCTTTTCAAAATAATCTCCTTTACATTTTAAACATTTTTTCATGCGATCGAACCATTTTTAAAACAGCAGGACCACAGATCTGAAGGCGTGTTTTCTACATGCTGATTGAATGCTATCACTGTCTCTTCAGAGTTGGTAAAAATAAAACCTCTCATCAAATCTTTGATTTTGGGAAAAATACAGAAATTACAGGGTGCTAGGTCGTTGCTATGCGCAGGATGAGTGACGAGATGTTCTTTTTCGGAAGCTAAAAATGGCTTTGTTTTGTTGGCCGTGTGTGAACAAGCGTTATCATGGTGTAGGAGAATGCGGCTTTTGGGTCGTCTTTCGCGAACCTTTTTTAACACCCTGAGTATACAAATGGTAGAATGCTACTCAGAATTAACACTCTTTCGATCTTCAAGTGGAATTGTACAGACGGGACCGGTAGCTGAGAAAAAAAACGCGATCATTATTTTATCAACGTTGCTCGCCTGTCTCACTTTTGTTGGCCTGTTCTCATTTTCAAACACCCATTCACAAGATTGGTGTTTTTTTTCGGGTTCAAAACAAAAAACCACGTTTTGTCTCTTGTGACAATGTCATAAACAGCATTAGAATGTCCGTGGTCGTACTTCAGTACCATCTGTGAGCACCATTCCACGCGAGTCCGCTTCTGCTTCGCTGTCAGTTCATGAGGGATAAAACGACAACAAAGTTTCCAAACTTTCAATTCTTAGTGTGAAATTTTCTGAATTTGGCTCATACCATTCCCCAATAGTCCTCAAATTGTGTCATAGGAATTGTCTCATAGGGGTTTTCCTCAATTAAACGCTTAACGGCAGTTGATGGCCGCCTTTTATAAAATTCGTAATGTAAAGAAACTCGACCTCTCTCAAATTCAGCAAACCATCGTCTCAAGGTACTCAAACAAGGTGCTTCTCTCCCAAAAGCATTTTGAAGACGAGCGGCACGGTCTTGCAGAGAAAGAGAATTTTTAAAATCATCGCTCCAAAATCTTTTCGACTTAATTCCATTTTCGTTGCGTACGTAGAATTTTGATGTGTGATAAAAAACAATTGACATATCATTTCCCGCCAACTGGTTTTTTTATTACTAAGAAGGTTGCAACGTTTTAAAAATATAACATTCGAAATTCAAATAGTTCCGATTAGCTAGAAGTGCAAAACGTTTAGTGTGCCCCAGTGTGCCCCATGTAGTACCCATAGAAATAATGTGCAGGAAAACGCAACGTTCTCAGTGATTACTTAATAAGTTTTTGGATTTGATTTGAGTAGGTTCCTTAATAAGAACTCAAAAAGAACTGAAGTCGGAAAAATTAAACACTCATTTATTTGGTTTTATAGCTGGGCTGTTATGTAAGGAAGATAAGGAATAACGACCCATTTCGAAAAAGAATTGGTTTAAAAAGATTCAGTTTTAGATATCAATGTGTAGCCTTCGACAAAATGTAAAACTACATTCAACCATTATTATACATAAGCCTATTTTAGGAATAGGAGCAATAAAGCTAATCCCCTAACTACTGAAGAGTGAGTTCTTTCCAGTACCGTCATGGCTCAAAATATTGGTAATCTAAACTATGTAAGTTTGATGTCTAACCCGTTGATAACATTTACAGTTGTAATATCAAGAATATGAGATGTGGAACATGGAAAAGAGAAAATTAACTTTACCTCACATCCAATCCATAAACATAGGCAGTTCCAGCAGTTGGAGCAGTAAGTCCAGTCAGGATATTGAAGAGTGTAGACTTTCCAGCTCCATTGTGTCCTAATACAGCAGTAATCTGACCTTCGTAGATGCTGAGATCAATCCCGTCGATAGCTTTAACTTCTGGTCTGCGACAATGGCGGAAGCTTTTCTGGAGTCCTACAATTCTTATTGCTTCTTTGTCCAGGAGTTCTCTGTAATACCGTTAAAAGTTTGTGTAGAAAATTTGGCAGTTTTAGTCCAGTTGACCAATGTAGCTTGGGGAAAGGTTAAGGGCAAATTACTTCCAGCTTTAATTTTATTGCTAAGGAAGGAAAATAATAACTAATGGAGTTCAAATCAATTAATATATTTAGGAGTCTTAACTTCGTTTTAAAGGAGTAGATACAAATTTAATGCGTTTATTTCTAATTTCTATACCACTTCTACTAAAGCGGGCTGATGACCCAAGCCATTCTTTTCATTCATTTTTCCCCGTATTGGTCCGGACACCTTTGCAGTATAGACTAGCTGCTTTCCTGCTAGGCAGCTTGTAAATGGCAGCATAGGCTCACCATCGCTAAAACCGTGACATCCTATTAGAGTTTTGCAGTGACTGGCCCTGATTGGTACCATCGCCTTATGTATTCCTGCCGCCATTACGTCAGTGATTGCAGTTGACGTGTTCCGATTCGGAGGGTAAGGTAGCCAGTTAACTTACTTTTGGTCGAGGACTAACATCGCGGTCTCAGGTTGGCAACGCACCATTACCACCTGCGATGTCTCTAGGCAGCCTGTATTTCTTAACATCACGAAATTAGTCTGCTTGTTTGCTTTCAAAACATTCTTGTTCTGAATTCTGCTTGCTCTTTAAAATTAGTGTTGCAGCAGTTCATAGTAGAAGGCATGGGAAGAAAGGGCTGCAGCGTTTGTGGGAACATGATGTAGGATGTTGCATTGGTTGAAAGATTTGTGCATGCGATGGCGGAGGCTGATGATACGTGTATATATTATGTGTGTAGTTACTTGGGCACGGGCTCGATGTCCTTGTTGGGGGGCGCGGGGGCGGGCGGCAGGCGCGCGCCGGCGGCCCCGCGCCCCCGTCGCCAGAACGACGGCAGCAGGCAGAACCACGGCTTCTGCTTGATCCCGTACTCGCCTGACAACAACGTAATCGTTACTGGTGATTATCAATTTCAGCCGGGGAACAGTAAACCAATAAATAAATGAATAAGTATTCTTTAAGAAGTTTGTAGTTTCAGTTCCGGGCTAGTTTAGTCTAATATTTGGTATATTAGAACAATTAAACAATTTTAATTTGTTATTATTATTGTACTAGCTGTTCTGGAAAACTTCATGGTGGCTGTCCCATGTTATTTTTTTAATAAAGTTATTTTAAATATGTGTTAAAATATACAATATTCATGCAACATTAAAAGGACTAACCAAATTTTGAGAAAGTCGAGAACCAATAACATTTTTCACTCACGAAGTTATATAAATAAAAAAATGCAAATAATATTTTTTATCGGACGCAAAATACAGAATGCATGGTTATAACGTAAACGCCAACCGCAACCGCATGCGCAGGCTGGTGACGTCATGAGTCGTACTAAGTACAAGTGATGTTTTAACGACGACTATTTTAAATAATTGCTATTGTAAATATTACAATTTGACAATTAATATTTAAAATGTACTATCATTTTAGGCTTAAGTTCCTAATATTAAAATTTGGCCGGTCTTTTAAAAGTAACCCTGTATAGAGTCCATATCAAAGACATTTTGTAATAAATTTAGTGTGGCCAAGAGGACATCAAAACTGCTCTGCAAGGTGGAGAAATATTAAATAATAGTAGGTAAATACTATTTTCCTAATATATAAAAAGTTTTAATTTGTATAATCAAAACTCACTTGGTATAACAGCATCCAACCAGTACGCGGCCAGCGCGTATATTACAGTGTCCACAGCCATCATGATGAGGCTACCACCAAAGGGAACTCCGGGGCCACTCCAAAGATTATCCCAAGTCACCCCCACCCCCGCCATGTCTAGGACTAAAGCCTGAAACAAAATGAGCAAAGCAACATTAAAAGTTATTTGCATTGCAATATGCTTGCTTGGTGGCTTACAGTGAGTTTTATTTGACGGATTTTTCCACCTACTAATATTATTATTAGCTTCGACGACTAACAATCATAACACAAGCATATAATTTGCTTTCTTTTAGATTAAATGTAAATTGTGCAATATGTCCGGGGATATTTATTTTTTTACTTATTTCTTCAAAGAATTTCATGCTCTTTATGATTTTTTCTTTCATCTAAAGGCTCTATTCAAGGGTTTTGCAGACGGAGTCGAGTATTATATATTGTTGTTCTTTACTCTCCTTTGTTGCTTCTTAACTTGCAACTCATAAGGTTATATGTTTTGTCGTTTCTCAATGAATAACTTGTACTATTAGCCACAGGATTGTGATCATGTTTCTTATGGTTATGGTGACTCTACAAATTGAAATGCGCCAATGAGTCCAGCACTGTAACTACGTAAGGAAAAAAGAATGCTATAGTACTAATCTTATTCAGGAGAGTCCGCTGATTAGAATAAACCATCTGTCTTTCTAACAGGCTCACAAGGTGGCCTTGTGGGTAATGTCCTATATTTTAACCATCTGTGAATTGCTGCACAGCAATTTTCCCGGGTAAGGATCTACCACCTTACCTTTACTGCCGCAATAATTACTGTCATGTTCCAGTCCGGAGAATATACTAAAATCTCGGTAAAAGGCATCGACGCATCTACATTATGGTGTATAAAGGCCATAGCTGTTTCTTACCATAAGGAGACCTGACCTCTCACATAAAAAAATATCGATTTTTTCTAAAAGATGGACTGTATGTACTAGCTGCTACTACATACGACTACTACATATTCCGAAGCCAGAAAATACACTTTTTTGTTAAAACTTATACACATTTATTATATTAGACAAATTCTCGAAATCAAATGATTTTAAATTTTAAAGTAATGTACCATTATATGTAAATATATTGAAAACTTAGACGTGCTTAAATAAAAGATCGTTACCTTATCCATGGCAAGCGCGTAGCAACTGGAACTGATGAGTGAGACGAACCAAAAGGCGAGGGAATCAGCATTAGAGACGAACACCTGGATGAAATATAGTCCGCTCATCAAGTTCACTGCGAAACTGCCGAGGATACCTGCCGTCTGGAACAAGAAAGAAAATAATTTGGAAAAGTTCATAAATACACTTAACAGTCTTCATTTAATGGCTTGGCTTAAAAGATCTATCCAATATACTCTTTTTTCACAATATTAAATTTAGTCAACCACATCCTTCCTCATACAATACAAAGCCTATCTACAATATCTACTTTACTAGCACGTTCAACCGAAGCTTTGTCCACATAC
>NJDC01005235.1:142000-157779 GCA_002245475.1 Calephelis virginiensis
ATTCCCTAAGATTTTCGGTTCGATCAGTTTGTGTTCAAAAGTTTATTATGGATCTAAAAAGTGCGTGTAATACTGCCAACCACGTGAGCATTGATTTATTCATTTATAAATTATTACAGTTTGAAAATTCAAAAAATACTGTATTATTAAATATCTATCAGCCTTTTGAGATCGAAGAGCTCAAAAGCATACAAAAGCTATTTCTTTGAGGTCGGAATGCTCAAAATAACACACAAATTGTTTTTTCGAGCTCGAAGAGTTCTGAAACGTCATTAGTGCAATTTCAATCGTTAAGGTATGGAATTGGCGGGAAGTTGCAGGGATGGCCTTTAGGGTCACCCGTTTTCCAGATTTTTTTTGATTGATTGATTGTTAAAGTGGATGTTTTAAGAAATGCAAAAAAAACTCCGAATGTTTTTCAAGAATATATACTAATTAAGTTTCTTTATTTACAGAAAATAGAATAATCGATTTTATTTGAAATCTCCAAGGAAACAAATTGATTAAATTTGGACTATTAAATTTTACTAAAAAAAGTGCAAAAAATATAATTCATAAATAATAAATGAATTGAATTTCTTGAATTATCAATTAAACAAAAAATATAAATTAATAGAATTAATTAATTAGATTGGGGATTCTCGTTGAGATTAAAAAAAATTATCACTTTCAAAATTTTGCCGCCCTAAAACATTTGCCGCCCTGGGCACTTGCCCCGACTGCCCCTAGTGTAAATCCACCGCTGGGTCCAACATTGTAACTACGTAAGGAAAAAAGAAAGCTATAGTACTAGTCTTATTCAGGAGAGCCCGCTGATTAGAATAAACCATTTGCATTTCTGACAGGCTCACAAGTAAAATTGTTAAAATTACCTATTCATTACCTATATTTTAACCAGTGGCGGTAAAGTGCTGTACAGCAATTTTCCCGGGTAAGGATCCACCGCCTTACCTTTACTGCCGCAATAATTACTGTCATGTTCCAGTCCGGAGAATAGTCTGAAATCTCGGTAAAAGGCATCGACGCATCTACATTATGGTGTATAAAGGCCATAGCTGTTTCTTACCATAAGGAGACCTGACCTCTCACATAAAAAAATATCGAATTTCTCTATAAGATGGACTGTATGTACTAGCTACTACTACATACTACTACTACACATTCCGAAGCCAGAAAATAGACTTTTTTGTTAAAACTTATACACATTTATTATATTAGACAAATTCTAGAAATCAAATGATTTTAAACTTTAAAGTAATGTACCATTATATGTAAATATATTGAAAACTTAGAGGTGCTTAAATAAAGGTTCGTTACCTTATCCATGGCAAGCGCGTAGCAACTGGAACTGATGAGTGAGACGAACCAAAAGGCGAGGGAATCGGCATTAGAGACGAACACCTGGATGAAATATAGTCCGCTCATCAAGTTCACTGCGAAACTGCCGAGGATACCTGCCGTCTGGAACAAGAAAGAAAATAATTTGGAAAAGTTCATAAATACACTTAACAGTCTTCATTTAATGGCTTGGCTTAAAAGATCTATCCAATATACTCTTTTTTCACAATATTAAATTTAGTCAACCACATCCTTCCTCATACAATACAAAGCCTATCTACAATATCTACTTTACTAGCACGTTCAACCGAAGCTTTGTCCACATACCATGTTATATTTTTTTATAAATTGTAGCCTATATGTTATTCTAATGGATAAACAATATTCTTGTCACATTTATTTTAAATTTGTTGAGTAGTTTGTGCGTGAAAGAATAATAAACATTCATCCATTCTCACAAACGTTCATAATTATGAGTAGCATGTGTTGCTGACACCGTATTATATTCTAAAACATAATTCGCTGACATTTTATTTTGTGAGGGGTGATATCAGACGATGCTCAGTGTTAGTTGTTCCTCTTTATATTAAAAAAACATATATCCCTGGTCTCTGGATATATCACCCAATTTGAATCTAACCCTACATCTAAAACCCAAAGTAAGCAAATTATGTATTATTGGTCGAAATTTGACCATAATAAATTATAATATTTTGTTGATAAGAACGCCATCTTCATTTCTCAAGACCAACTACTTTGTTTTCAAACTTTTTAGTGCGCCATCTGTGATCTTTTATCGTTATCATCAATAAATTTGTTTGTGTGAGTCAAATGTATAGTAGGGTGGGTAATGTTTTATTTATTGATTTAATGTACTTTATAAGCATTATTATTGAAATATATTAGTGTTTTGCACTTCTCCTACACATAAACTATAAGTGTGCCAAATTTTATGCTCTTGCGTCCGCGTATATTTCGTAAAAAGGGGTCCAAAGTTTTGGCATCACGTATTAATATATAGATTACATTTAAAAATTAAAAATTCTTACTCACGTATGAACATTGAACATATTCCATACTGTTTTACTACAACTGTTCAGCTAGACCGTACTTACCCTGGCTCTGTCAAAGAACGGGGTCAGCATAAATGCGAAAGTGATGATTGTGAATCCAAACAACAGCATCAGCAGGAATATCAGAATGTAGGAAGAATGCTGAAACACCTGAAAATTTTACAGCATATTTAAATTCATTAACGCATGAGATTTAACAATAGCCTCAGGTTGGCACCACACCATATCTCCTTTGGTGTCACTAATGAGAAATTTGTCTGCTTGTGTGTGCAGCGTTTAATAGCTATAATTATAACTGAAACCAATTATTTTACATCCAAGATCAAAAGCTTTTGATTTTGAATGAGGACCTCAATGCATATGGGAATCTTTTTCAACTCAAGTTGACGTTATATGTATTGCTTTCTCACTTTTTATGGCATTAGGTGTCTTTGTATACCGGTTGGCAATTTTTTTATGTGAAAGGTCTCTTCTGATGTTAAGAGATAGGCCATAGCCTACAGACACAAAAGATGTTAAAAATGCGCTTTCCTATGGCCTGTTGTGAAAGTCTACCGGCTACCCAACCCTCCAGACCAGAACGTGACAGAGTCATATGGCGGAAGGACGTGGTAGGGCGTTGGGTACCTATCCTTGCAAGTAGCTGCACAGTACACTACCACAAGTGGTCATGTTAGTGATTACATATATAGTAACCAGTGCGAGTTTATGAGCTGCCTTAAGCAGAGAGGCAATGATCTATATATTCTTCTCAAACTTCTACTTAAATTATTTTAAATATAGATAAAAAAACATAGCAAACCTTCAAGGTGAAGAGAAGGACGGTGCTGACGAGTGATAATATCGTCACAAATACTGCATATATTAAAAACCATGAGCCCCTGAAAAAAAGCAGCATCAGTCGCAAGTACCAAAGGTAGAAAATGTTACTGTAGAAAACTAAAACTAGTGCTATTTTTTCGTTTACTTAAGGCCGAAAATCTCTTGGAAAATGAATCACTGACAAATCGTCATTGTGCCAAGTGAGGGACGTTTCATGTATAGTTTTGCATTTACAAGACTGAAAATTTTAGCGGTGCCAGAGCTACAAAAATATAGTTTCGTGAATACTTAATATCTAACAAAAAACAAAAGGTTTTTTTTCAGTTTGTAGAAGCATCAAAAAAATGTAGGATATTATTTTTATGTGATCACTAATAAGACAGTGAACAAGCACAAGACTCTCCCGACAGCAAGAGACAGCCACAACACTACAGATGCTATAAGGTGCTATATGTTTATAATGCTATATCATTATATACTATATGTTTCGTTGCGAGTTGTATTATGATTTTAAAAATTATTTCCTATTGAATCACTGGCATTTATTTATTGTCAGACTTGTTAAATTGTCCTAGAATCTAGATTTAACTGTATACTTAAAATATTATAGAAAATTGAATAATTCTAATGATAGTTTTCATCATTGTATGTTCTCTAATTGTGATTAAGTTGAAATACCCGTAAAACTCACCAATAAACAGAATCCTTAAGTCCCATGATTCTCATTCCTTCTCGTATTTTCTTCTCTTTCTCCCCAACTACGAGCATTAACAGATAGGTGATGAACTGAGACAATGTCATCACCATGTACATGGGCATGATAACTCGAAAGATCACTAGCCAGTCCCCTGTGTGCTGAGGCTTGGGAAACTGTCTGAGATCTACTCGTGGGGGAAAGAAACGAGTTCCTGTGTCCATCTGGAAATTGTAAAGAATTCTTAAGAAAAACTTGCGACGTTTGTAAAAAGATAATGATTCTATTGAGATTAGTGCTCTTAGCGTGAAGTTTGAAACATACTATTAGCCGCGGCTTACGGACGCGACTTATAGCCACGACTGATAAAATATGTGTACATACCGTCCGCGGACGTTTTCGTGTGAGATTCCAGCGTACCAGATACTCTTTGGACGTCCGACCGGTCAAGGTCACGACCGTGACTTAAGTCCGACAGTTTGCAAAGCTCAGTGTACTTTCATTAACTTTACATTTACATTCATTAATTTCATTAACAGTTGCGGCTGTCAGCCGCATCCGTTAGCTGCGCTCGATAGTATGTTTCTAGCTTAACGGTTATGAATAGTTGGTTATATGTTGACTGCTGTCAAACACTTTAAAATTCGGATTACGGATTTGAGTAAAAAAACAGAGTAACCCTAGGACAAATTTATTTTTTCTGGAGAAATTTGCCTTTTCGACAGATTAATTTACAAAAACTAGTCCCCAAAATTCGGAATTAAATTAAGTTTTAACTGAAATTCTGCTACAAGGGTATCATCCTATCGTATATCGACCAATATTAATAAATTATCTCAAATTGAAGATCGCGATATTTTAAATCAGTTGCCGGATAACATCGAAAGTCTGGAAGGCCTATCTTTATCCGTATATAAGTTAATATTGGTTGTAAAGGAATCAGTAATTAACCCTCATCTTACTCTTAACATGGGGCTTGTTCCTAGTGCCAACGATAAATAACACTTACTTTAATTTTAACGTAATCTATCAGTGTTTGTAATGCTAGGAATCCAGTATAGTAATACTGAAGTACAGGGCAGGTGTCTTCCCTATGCATCTCTGACAATGGGATGAGCTGTCCTCCTCTCGACCAATCACTGGACCAGTCGCTGTCTCCAGACCTCTCGCGGCACTTCGCTGGGGATGTTGTCAAGGTTCTGGTAGATGGTGTACCACCATCGCGGGAAGGATTCGTACGGATGGTATACCTGAAAACATCGAACTTTTACAACCTTGTTTTCACGGAATAGAAAAATTTGATATTTTCACATTCGATGGTTGCATTCTACCGTAGTATCTATCTCAGAACGATATATTGTAAACGTTCTGAGATTACTTTATCAATATACTGATCAAATGTATTATGCAGGCGTCTGAACATAGAATCGATTTGCAGAGTAATTGAATGCAGGAGTTGTAGCGACCGTGCAAGATATCGCAAATACTCAACATGTTACAAAAATGTTTAAAGAAAGAAAACATTTATTAACACACATTCACTGCATGACTTTCCCCATATTGTTCCGGGTCCACTGGGTAGAACAGACCATCTGCCTCCCTATCAGGCAGCTCGTAAGAGGCGAGTATAGGTTGATTACCACTAAGACCATTGGTAGTAGACTGTCATGTTTCGGTTTGGAGGATAGGTCAGCCGGTAGATTTGCCACAACTGGCCTGACATTCCGCCCATAGGGCAGTGCTGCACCTATAACATATAATCTATACGCCACGGTTATATATTACCACCAGGAAAGCCACGCGCTTGGTCGCTGACCTTTCAAGAAAAATATCAAACAAAAACATAGCACTTAAAATAATTAACATTAAAAATGGGTGAGAACGTGGCCGCGTGCGCTTGTGTGTTGTTTGTTTAATGCGTTTTTTTTTATTGGAAAGCTGACATGATTGAGATGGTTCTTTTCTTTCTGGAATTCTTTATGGAAATCTCTCCAAGTGTTCAAGCTCATCAGCTCATTTGCAACTCATTTGTAAGCATCAGAATGGATACAAGACGCATTTTGGGTATGTATTTTACTTTTGAACCTATATGAGACTTAAAAGTTATTACTACTGAGCTGATCTGATGATGGAGCTCGAAGATAGAAACACAACCCTGGAATGCCTTTTGGTAAGCCCATAGAGTTTGGACTCTTGCGATTCGCCTTAACTAGATCTGTTTATGCTCTCTGATAACGAATACTAAATGACAAGGACCTGATTATTGAACTGGTAGGTAGCTAATGGATCAAAGTTTAAAAGTTGCTATATTCTGTTTTGTCATCTTTACACTTTACGTAAAGACAAACTTGAAAACTGACGTGATTGAGATGGTTATTATCTATTCATGGAGATCTGTTCAGGTGATAAAGGTGATCAGCTCATTTGTAAGCATTGGAATCGACTCATTATGGGTATTTATTTTATTTTTGAACATATGGGAGACCGTACAGCTAAAACAACAACGAATTGGTTTAATTGTTGTACCCGACAACTGAGCTGATCTGATGATGCAGCTCGAAGATAAGAGACGTAGTCCTGTAATGCCTACTGGTAAACCCTTCGAGTTTGAACACATTCGATTTGGTTTAAATAGACCTATTCATATTTTCTGATGACGAGGACTTGATGAACTGGGAGAGGGCTAATAGATCATAATTTAAAAGTTGCGATATTAGCTATATTTCGTTACCTTTGCGGTTTATCTAAAGCTCATCAAAAATAGAGCTGTTGTAAGTTAGATGTGTGTGTGAGTGTGTGTGTCTGTTTGAGGCATCATAATTTTTGAAGGATGATGAATGAATTTTAAGATTATCAGTCAATTAAGAGTTATCCTATTATTGATGGGAGTTCAGATCATAATGACTCTAGCCATTTTTGGATCCTCGTCTTAAAACAACAGTCGCCGGAATATTTTATACCTTAGGGATTCTCCAAACGCTCCGGGATCAGTATGAAATATAACAGCTAGCGGAAACCTCTTGGCGTCATTGTGGTATGCGTCGTTGAGCTCAGTGGTGTTGTTGTATTTGATCCAGTTAATGGGGTGCTGACCAGATTCCAAAAGCATCCCATTCATATCTTGTAGAAAACTCTGAAATTGTAACACACCGTATTAGTACAAATTTTGAAGAAAGAAATGTTTGCTACAGAAAGGATTTGAACCTGTACCCTTTCGTCTCAAGCTGACGAATGTTCTAACCATTTGAGCTACTGAGGATTCAAATCCTGTGGTGAAAATTTTAATTCTTTTCTTTACCGTTATGTAATAGAGATACACAGTTCTGAGTACCCACTAAATCGTTACAGATGAAATTCACATTTAAAATGGCCATAACTTTCGTTTGTCTCAAGGTATTTTTTTCAAGCATAGAGCAAGTGTTTGGGTTAAATTTCTACAATTTTAAATAACAAAAATTATCGCCAGGTAGAGTTTGAACATGTACCCTTTCTTTTCAAGCTGACGAATGCTCTAACCATTTGAGCTACTGAGGATTCATATCCTGTGGCGAAAATTTAAATTCCTTTCTTTAACGTTTACGCGGGTAGTTATGTTTTCTCTTTCTTAATTATTTTTAATAATGACTTTGGTTACCTAATTTTTTTATGATAATGGAAGGCAAACCAGCAGACGGATTTCCTGATGGTAAGGAATTCACGGCGCCTAGAGACACCAAAGGTGGTAAAAGTGCGATTGGTGCGACTGGTGACCGGCTACCTTACCCTCCAAACCGGAACACGTTATGACGTTATGGCGGCAGTCATAGATAAGGCGGTGGCACCAATTCGGGTAAGCCTATGCTCGCCTTTTACAAGCTGCCTGGCAGGTAGGCAGATGGTCTATTCTGCAAAGGAGCCTGGACCAACACAAATTGTAGAAATTTAATCGAAACACAGGGAAACTGCGAAAATAAAAATACCTTGAAACAAGTTTAGTGGTGTTAGATCGTTTAGCAATAACAGTTACAGATTTTATCTTTGAGTTGGCACCTTGGAGAATATTTAACATTTGGCCAAAGCTCTTTATAGTGGAGATATTTTATGTTCAACGTCTACATTGCCATTACCCACGTAGTTAGAGTTGGTTTTGCGTATTATAGTCATTTACAACAGCTACGAAAATTTTAAAGAAGAAGGCATTATCAATTTATGCGTTTAACATATTGTAATGAAATATAACATTATAATATATATATATATATATAAGTCGTGTTAGCTGCACGGTGCACTATTTATAAATCGAGTACGGCTAAAATGATATTTTGACTTAAAATCGATAGAAAGGTAGCTTAGAACCAGGAGACGGGTATATAATACTTTTTATGTCGTTGGCCTGCGAGAAAACTAGGAATAACAATATTTTATTTGTTCCCATACAAACTGGAAAGTGGAAAGAAGTTCGCTGAAAACACTAGTCTATATAGGTATATAAAAGGAAGTCATGTTAGTTACACTATTTATAACTCAAGAACAGCTGAACCGATTTGGCTGAATATTGATGGAGCTTCGAACCAGGAGATAGACATAGGATACTTTTTATTTCGTTCAACTGCAAAGAATCAAGGATAAATAACATTTTAATTTTTCCCATGCATACTGAATGGGTGGAACGAAGTTTGCCGGAATAGCTGGTTATATGTAATATAATATTATACTTAATAAGTTTGTACAAAAGTATCTGGCAGTAGACGTAGTTTAGTTTCTTATATTTTGTAAAAAATCGGGTCTGTTATCGTGTTACGTTTATCGATATAGCTCCTATAGTAATCATTATGTGTAGCACATCACTACCCGTCCATAAAGTACGGTATCATTTGTGACATTTTAACGTAAACGACACAAAATTACATGGACATTGATCTGTAATCGAGAAAATACAGAAATGGATATAGTATAGATAGTGATCAGTTACGTATACGTATGCATGATCACATTTTAACAAGCAAATTCAGTGACCTACAGAAAGTTTACATGTATCAAAAAATTTGATTAGAATTTGAACTGAACATACCAATGTACCATTAGCTGTATTCCAATCAGCAACCACGGCTACGGAATGATTCTCTGAGATCGCGTCGTGGTGGATCCTCAACAGTCGGCCCGGGGTCTTCACTGCGGGAAAGTTCGGGTTCGGCACCAACATTTTTAAGAAAATTAATACACCTAATGAATATAATGGAACTAAAACCTCCTGGAAAACAGAAAAATAAACAAATGAGTATGAAATTATATAGCAGAGAGAAATATGGTGCAAGTTAGTATTACCAATTGCTGGAAAAAGTAAAATGGCTAACAAGTAGCTTTTTATTTAAAAGCCCTTTGACTCAGGATATGGAGATTAACGGAGTGTGACATTTTTAACCGCCTCGTTAGTCGAGGGGTTAGCGAACACGCCTAATCGGTACTACACCGACAAACCGCAAGGCTCGTGTTCGATTTTTGACTCGTGTTTTGTCTCTTTCTATTACATTCGTTGAAAGAAGACAGCGATAACTTAGATTAATTTAGTCAGTGCGCTACAAAATTACCACCATTGTCGTATTTGTATTTCACACTATACGACGATATCAAGCCCGCGTTGCCCCGCGACAAATCGGGGTCGGCGTACCGTATGTGAAGCGTAGCGGACCCACGCAACACTTCACCGCTCACATCTTTCCGCTATCTCGACTGATTGCATTTCAATCTTTGGATTCAATGGGTCTGTAGATAATATCGAAAATTTTACACGCATTTCACAAGGTTTCACGTTTCTAAGAGGCCCAGGCCAATTAAAGGCTACAAAAATGACTAACACTGGCACGCACAACCTGTTGCAAGCTCACATGGTCTGAACTTACAATATACAGACAGTGAAGTTCGTCTGGTGTCACATTCTCTGAACAGTTTCTTAAGGGTTCCTGGAGCCCACAAGGGTCTCAGAGGGCAGGAAAGTAGACATGGGATGACATAGTCTTCTGTGTATGAGTAATAAAGAGATACGGTGACATGTTGGGGGTAAAAAGATGTCAAAGTCAAAGTCTTGTTTTCAACTGCCCAGTTATTCTCTTCTTTATTGTTACCAGTGGGGTCCCTGAGTGTTCGAAATTTTAATTATAAGTTGTTTAATATAAAATATTAAGGTGACATTGTTAATTAATTTTCTTTTTCATAAAAACGCCATTTTCATTTATAAAGACCAAGAGTACTTTGTTTCCAAACTTTATGAATGTAATTTGTACGCCATCTGTGATCTTATATCGTTAACAATGTTTTTATCTGTATGTGTGTTAAATGTGTGGTAGTATGTGTTATGTTTTATTTATTGATTTATTGCACTTTATAACCATTATTAATGAAAAACACATAATCTATAAGTGTGCCAAATTTCATACTTCTCCATCGCGTCGGCACAATTTTCGTAAAAAGAGGCCCCAAGTATTTGCTTTACATGTTAATATTATGATTAATTAATAATGAAACTAAAGGTCGTATTTAGAGATGTCAAACATCTTTTAATCAATTAATAATAAATAAGTTGACATTTTCTATACCAAACTGTTTCTTAATGATAGATTAGATAATAATTGACATCTCTGAGTGAGGCCGTACGATAATAACGGGTTCATAGAAATGGTAAAAAAAAAATATAGATGGTACATCCCATAAAAATGTATAAGTATCTTTTTCTTCTATAAATATACCTAGGTAACATCACTACATAGTATAAAACAAAGTCGCTTCCTCTGTCCCTTTGTATTTTTAAATCTTTAAAACTACACAACAGATTTTGATGCGGATTTTTAATAGATAAAATGATTGAAGAGGAAGGTTTATGTGTATATTATATACCCGTGCGAAGCCGGGGCGGACCGCTAGTATAAAATAAAATATACTCACAGCGAGGGTTTTTCTTGTATCACGTTTTTTAAGGAGCAGGTTCCTGACGACGGTGGCCCATAGCTGTGGCCAAAAGGCAGCAGGCGGCCGCGTGCCCATTGGCCCGCGCAGTCTGCTGCCTATGGCCACACAGTCTGGCTCCTTATCACATTTTCTGCAACAAACAATATTTTTTTGTTAATGAAGGTCCAAAAGTTTTAATATCTTACTACCTACTTAAACTCAGTGCTGTGACTGCGACTTTTCTATGACGACTCCAAACAGAAAGGTATTTTTCATTCTTGATACAAAAATAAAAAAAATCTAAGCCTTACTTTATTTAATTAAATATTAAATTGAAAGAATTCATGTTTTTAATGTTATTAAAACAAAAAAAAATCCCCGAATTTAGCGGTCCGTCCTCGAACTTGTCTTCTTGGAGTCCCGGGTTCGATCCTCGGGTCGGGCAACAAAAAAGGATAGAAAATTAGTATTTTCAATTTCCTAATAAAAATAGCGTTGTCCGGAAATAAGAAAAGAGCTAGACTCGCTTTTCATAATTCTGTGCTTATCCCAACGTTATTGTATGAAAGCGAGAGTTGGGTATGTCAGAAAAAGCATGAAAGTAGGATAAATGCGGTCGAAATGAGAGCGCTACGGAAAATCTGTGGTGTAACGCTATATAACCGCATTCGTAACAGTGAGATCCGATATATAGTGGGATTGAAAGAAAGTGTTGATGTTAAACTGCCAAAGGGCATGCTTGGCTGGTTCGGTCATGTAGAAATAATGACAAATGAAAGATTGATAAAGCATTTTGATTCATCATGATTTTGGTACCCGGGGAGACCAAGGTTTACATTCCACGATCATATCACTCGGATATTATCCGAGGGTGGTGTCAAGAGTCTCCGAAACCAGCATGTTTTTATAAAAAGGGTAATTATGTGACGGAAGCCAGACAGGTTTGTCAGTATCGTGAGGTCTGGCACTCGATACTCTCTGCCTACCCTGTAAGGGACTTGCGTGAAGATATGTTTGTGTGTATATCGTTATCCGGGATTGGATATGTTGGCGATAGGCTTGCCACCTATCACATTGTGGGAGCTAGTGTCTTCGACTAATCATGGGTGCCGTTGTTGTGCCTCTGCCTACCTCTTCAGGGATATGGGCTTGAAGATACTCAAATCCCCAAAAGGATTAGTAGAAGTAAAATGAGTAATCTTGTTAATCCTAGTTTATATATAACGCAAACATGTTATTACAATAAAGATATCTCTAACAAGGCTTGTGGTTGCAGTTGAAAAAATCCAGTTACTTTATTTAGTTACCACCAGGGAATGATGAGCTGGAAATATCCCGACGCAAACCTTTTACTGAATATTTGCAACTTCTATTTTCCCCGTATTGGTCTGGGTACTCTAAAACTCGCGCTGCCTTGTAAAAGGCGAGCAAAGGCGAAACGGGTCATTACCAACAAGACCACTGGTGGTAGACTGCTATCCAACATCCTGCCCAGGTACGGATCCACCGCCTTACCTATTCCTGTCGTCATTACTACAATGTCATGTTCCGGTTCGGAGGGTCGGTTAGAAAGAGATTTGCCCAATTAGTAGGGTAACACCCCCGCCACAGGATAATCTGTGGTGTTTATAGGCTGCGGTTATTTCTTACCGTCAGAAGAGCAAAGTGCTTGTTCATTGTTTTTCGCCATTATTAAGAAAGTTGCAACATAACTAACCACAAGAAATAGAATTCAAAACATTATAAGTAGTTACAAATTTATGTAATTTGTTATCATTTTTAAACATGAGGGGCTTGGATTGATCAGAGAAGGGTGCAGCGAGTCGGCGATCGAAAGCGTCAAGCGACAAACCAGTCGGTCGTCAGGTGTACGGCGCCGAGGGGTCTACCTTTGACCCTTCTATACAACCCTCTACTCAATAAAATACCTATATGCCACCAGTCTGGCTAGCATGTGCGGATTGACAAATAACATGGCACTTGAAATATGTTAATTGTAGCACTTGTCTCCTGTTTAGGATATTTTTTTAAAGAATGAAAAAATACACCATTTTTAAAGTGAAAACTTCTTTAGCGGCGTTGCACAATTTTTTTGGAATGGCTAAAAACTTTTAAACTTGCGTCAGGATACGTGATTGAAATTTACATGATCGAAAATTCGTAAGACGGCGCAGGGCCCTTGCACGAAAGTTTGTGTTGTCATGTTTGGTTACGATAGCGCAATAAATGAATATCGTATTCTACCACATAAATGATAGTACTTTCATATTGATAATTAAAGCAATTCGTGCAAAATTATTCCCTAGCCATTCCCAAATATCAAAAATGCATAGCTTTAGTATTCAAGTTTTCACTTCTGCCGGCACCCCGTCGTTTTTTTTCTTTCTTTGAAAATCGTGAAAACTTTGCACCTGATTGACCTGAATACTATTTTAAATTAAACATAAACTTTAATAGAGTTGAAAAGTGTCCCCTTATAGACTAATTTTCTGATGGTAAGAAATATACGCCCTTTAGATAACAAGGTTATTAAGGCGAGATGCTAACGTAAGGCTCTTTTATGAGTAAGTTTCTCATTCAACTTCTCTTTAAACCGAGACACAAAAGTGGTAGCAAAAGCCACATAAGAAATAGGTAACGTACCATTCCAAGGTCTTATTTTTAATACTCGTAATAATTAAAAATGAGATCCGCCTCTTAAGAGTTGCTTGATAGAAAAGAAGTTAGTTACTTATAGTTTTGAAATGAACCCAGAACTAAACGCTAATTTTATGGAAATTTTAGAGGTCCGTGTATGCTAAAATACGTCAGCAATATAATGTTTTTTTCATACAAAGCAATCATGGATCTTGGTGACAAAAATACACAAGATTAACATTAATATGCTTTACAAGACTATTGTTTCCAAAACACGATTCATTTCTTTTTGCTCGATAGAAAAAATCAAAAAGTTAACCCTTTTTTGAAAGTATTAGAGGTATTTGAAAACAAAACCATATGTCGACTTCAATTATGAAAATATAGATTTAACATAAACAATAAGTATTAAACCTAAAAGATAATCGTTTCAGTTTTAATATTTTTTTCAAATTACTTTTATAGTGTCAAAAATAGTGATTTGTCGCTTAAGACATATACTTTAGAGCGCAATTATTTCATAGTAATCATGGAACAGGGGAATGTGGAGATTGGCTCTTCTAGCTGACTAAGTGTGCGGCCTTAACTTTACCGTAATTTTAAGTTCAAATCTTGAAGTTGTTGATCAGTATGTATACCGAGGTCAAGCTGTTCAGTTAGGTAAATCCAACTTCAAGAAAGAGGTCGATCGCCGAATCTAACTCGAATGGGCAGCGTTCGGGAAGCTAAAGGGTATATTCTTATCTAAATTACCGCAGAGCCTAAAGTCGAAAGTCTTCGACCAGTGTGTGCTACCGGTGATGACATATGGAACTGAGATTTAGCAATTAAATGTGGGCCTCTTAAACAAGCTTAGAGTCGCTCAACGTGCTATGAAAAGAACTATGCTCGGTGTTTCTCTGCAAGATATGATCTGTAATTCGGTGATCCGCAAGAGAACGAGAGAAGCCGACATAGTTCAGAGAGTCAACAAGCTGAAGTGGCAATGGGCAGGCCACATTCCTCGCAGAACCGACAACCGTTGGGGAAGAAAGGTTCTCGAGTGGCGGCCCCACACCGGAGGACGTAGTGTTGGAAGACCTCCCACCCGGTGGACTGATGATCTGGTCAAAGTCGCAGGGAGTAGCTGGATACAAGCTGGTAGCGGCTGGTGACCGTGACTTGTGGCGCTCTTTGGGGGAGGCCTATCTCCTGCAGTGGACGTCCTTCGGCTTATGATGATAATTTTAAGTTAACACGTCAAATAACTAGGCTTTTTTAAGTCTGAAAATAGCACTATTGGTCTTCAAGATAATGTAACCCGGATGTTTGACATTATCCCATGATGTAACACCGACACGCGTTTATCTCCGTTGGAGTGTGTCTTATTATCCATCAACACTATTAACTAGGCGTGGGGGCTTTATAGACCTTGTAGAGTTCTGTGGGTACATTGAAGATATTCCAGAATAGATTGCATAACCCAAATTCCATTCGAATAAACAAAACTTGCATAATAGGTGACAAAAATTGCATAAAGACAGAGGGCCTTTTTTTTGGAATGACAAATATGTTGCCGTCCTCGCAGTTTTTACAACTTCACCGGGCTTTACAGACCAAAGGACAGCGACGCACTTATAAAATATACAATGACAAAAGGCCTTCTTATCATCAGAAGAACCATGTAACCATGTACTTGTTTACTGTCTTCTTACAAAAAAACAGCGCGGAGATAACGGAAGTAATTTTAATTGCGCACTCATTAAACTATTTTTAAGTTATTACTATCTTCTTTCAACGAAAGTAATAGAAAGGGACAAAACACTTTTAGTGCTGTCAGTTTCTACAAGACATTTCTACATACGTTTAATCTATTCCTCCGTAAACATTGATTAAAAATTCACAATTTGACAAGTTCAGACTAATTAGACATGTCTAAAATGTTACATCTCTTTTGTTTTTATTTCATTTGACAAATGTGGCATGTCTAAGTAAGTTTATAAAAGATTGTGCACAGCATAACTGTCTTCTATTTAATTAATAATGTAGTTTTAATAGGAACCAACTATTACGTGAACAACGCTGGCGTGAGGCTACACACATTTAACGATTATTCATTGTTTTTAAAACAATAAAATTATTTAAAATAATAATTTTAAATATTTTTTTACTACTTCTAATTTTAGTTTTATAATAATTGTTTTCTTATTTAATCAACATATTCTACCATATTTTAAGCTATAAATTAATGAATTTAAACATTGCTTGAACCAAAGAACACTTATCATTCTATAACTATGAATTTAAACATTGCT
>NJDC01005235.1:169189-190038 GCA_002245475.1 Calephelis virginiensis
GACTCACACCAATTATTTTTCTAAAATCACATTGAAAGAAATAGCAGAACAAAGTCTGCCGGGGCAGCTAGTGTTTTATAAATAAATGAACAAAATCTGAACAAACCACTCGAACTGATCTTACTATAAAGTTATCTATATTTGGGGCTTGTGGCAAGGGATAACAATACTAATTCAATGAAATACTTTTAAAAATACGTACTATAATAAATTCTAGAAACATTCAGACCCAGAAATACAGGCGTCTATCAAATCGTAATAAAAAAAACCAGATATGGTATCAAAGTGATCAGCTTGTTGGCCAAGTGGAAAGTGTGCACCCCTAACTTCAAACATCATCCACAAGACTCGGGTTCGATACCCGACAGGAACGTTCATTTGTGTGACGAACTTAAATGTCTGTATTATGTCTGTATAGTTTATACAAAATTTAGTACAGGACGCATTTTTATAAGTACTTCAATGGATTAGTATTGTTAACTAGTACCCTTGTCACAAGCCTAAAGTATAAATAACTTTGTGGTAAGATTAGTTCGTGTAGTTTGTTTAGAAACTTTTTTTTGTTCATAAAATATGTTGCAGACGTGCGACTTCAATAACAATTCATTAAAAATAAAGTCTGTAGTCGCTTAGGTATGCACCCCCGCTATAGTCACTCGCTTTGAGTAGTTGGTTTTATACTCAAACTATCATTATAATAAACAGGGAGTAAAATACGCCAAGGTTCAACCTAGTATTATAGTCTTTACTGCAATGTGATACAGACTATGACTATGGTCTAGCGGTCCAAGTGTTGGACTTGACTGCTTGAGGTCCCGGGTTCGAATCCCGGGTCGGGCAAGAAAAGGAAAATTTGGTTTTTCCAATTTTCTAATAAAAAAAACGTTGCTTGGGATTAGATATGTGTCCAGTTGGCGATAGGCTTGCCACCTATCACATTGAGGGACTTAGTGTCTTCGGCTAGTCCTGGGTGCCCTGGTTGTGCCTCTGCCTATATCTACGGGGATACGGGCGTGAAGATACTTTTTTTTACTTTTACTCTCCTCCTACGTTAGTCCAGTTTTACTAAAAAGACGGATAGAGTCTTTCCCGCTTCGCGTTACTCGTCCCATCCGCTTGTCGCTCATGTTTGACAGAAGCTTAATTCAGATACTTTTTTATGGCGCAGGGATATGGTGACCCGTCACTCGCTAATGGAATGACTTATTATTTACTAAAACGAATTATTCTAGTTACATAGTCAGTCAGCCTATGTATGATAGAAATATCAGTACTACCTTAAAACCATACCAATGTGGAAGGCAAGATTACTTGTAACATGTGTATGCAGTTTACAAACAACTGAAGTAAAAATACGATTCGAACATTTTAGCAAACAACAAACACTCCCTACAAAATTACCAAGGACATTTGCCTGTTTTCGGAGACCAAGCAAAAATAAAATCACTTGAATTTCTAGTAACTAATAAAAACATAAATATGTAGTAAAGTATCTTTTTTGCATGTGTGTAATAAATTATCTACTAAATAAAGTAGCTTTCCAAATGTGTAACTGCTCATGCTTGCCAAAACGTGGACGTTTTACACAGCATAGGCACGATTACAAAATAAATGATTTATTTTTTATTTAAGCCAAGAATAATAAAATCAGAGAAAGTAAAGGATAATACCCTGCCTCTCTGCCTCTGCCTCTTGTCGGTTAACAAAAATAAAAATATTTTTGTTTTTTTTCTTTCGTCCTTAAAGTATGACAAAGAGGCTTAAGACACTTAAGTTCAAAACAATAAATTTCCAATAAAACACTATCTTGTGGTCTACATTGTCAAACGCTTTTGATAAAACGAAATATAAATATAGCCTCACGTGATGTTATGTCTTTAAATATTTACTAGTATCATATTTATGCTGTGATATTAAAAAAAAAAAGTATCCTGATTGAAAATGTTTATTTATGTCAGCACCGCGAGTTTTGTTAAATAAAAAATGTATGTACAATTCAAAATGAAGCCAAATCCACGAATGACCGGTCACGTACGGCTGGTAGAATCACTCACTTAACTATAGAGGTTTTGGCGTGAGTTCAAAAATATGGAATCATTTCTTATTTTTTATTGGTTCTTGAAACAGTGTAAATGTAAAACGCATTTTCTTTATGGCTTGAAACCATGCTATCATTATAATGTTATTCTTGCACTTTTTTATGTATTTAAAAACCTTGATATAAAAAGGTACGTTATTTTACAGGCCGTCTCGAGATCAAGAATGGTTACAGGTTTTAACTTGACCATCGGCTAGACTTTGGCTCACTTTACGCCCGACCAGGATGTTGTGTGATAAACAGAGTTGTCTGTGTTTCTGAGTCTCAGTATTTTTTAAATTAATTTATGTTTTTTATGTTTTTCTATGTCACATTGTCGCCGACTCACACAAATTTAATATTTATCGATAGTTATGTTTATTGCTTCTAAGTTGATCCGAGCTTCTTTGTAGAATAGGCCATTTGCTTTCTTACCAGGCAGCTCGTAAAAGACGAGCATATGCTGACCGTCACTAACACCGTGACATCTGACTAGGTGGTAGAGTTTCGCAGCGACGTGACAAATGAAATAAATATCAATTTTATTTTAAGCAAATAATCATCATTGCAGGGAATAGTGTGAATGGAGCGTTGGGTAAGCTATTCCAAAGCGAGGTTTTGAGTCAAAAAGCTAGACTCGCTTTGCATAATTCTGTGCTTATCCTAACGTTATTGTATGGAAGCGAGAGTTGGGTATGTCAGAAAGAGCATGAAAGTAGGATAAATGCGGTCGAAATGAGAGCACTACGGAAAATCTGTGGTGTAACGCTCGCTGACCGCATTCGTAATAGTGAGATCCGAGAAAGAGTGGGATTGAAAGAAAATGTTGGTGTTAAAATGCGAAAGGGCATGCTCCGCTGGTTCGGTCATGTGGAAAGAATGACAGATGAAAGATCGACAAAGCAGATATACAATGCGAATGTGGATGGATGTAGGTACCCGGGGAGACCAAGGCTGACATTTCACGATCAGATCAATCGGATATTATCCGAGAGTGGTGTCAAGAGTCTCCGAAACCGACGTGTTTGTATGATTAGGGTTATGAATGTGAAGGAAGCAAGACAGGTTTGTCAGGATCGTGAGGTCTGGCACTCGATACTCTCTGCCTACCCCGTAAGGGACTTGACGTGAAGATATGTATGTGTGTGTAATCATCATTTTACTACAAATCACGACACACAAATTATTAAAATTTAAAGATTAGATAACATTTTGAGACAAATTACACAATTTTGAAATGAAAACTTGTTAAGCGGCGTTGCGCACTTTTTTGGAATGACTTAAAACTTCTAAACTCGCGTCAGGACACGTGACCTGATTCGTAAGACAAAAATTCGTAAGACGGCGCAGGGCGTTTGCGCGAATGTTCGTGTTGTCATGTTTGTGTACGATAGCGCAATAAATGGATATTGTACTTTACCACATAAATGATAGTACTTTCATACCTACTAATTTATAAAAGCAATTCGTGAAAAATTATTCCCTAACCATTCCAAAATATCAAAAATGCACAACGCTAAATTCAAGTTTTCACTTCTGCCAGATTCCCGGAGTGCAACCCGTCGTTTTTTTTTCACCGTGTTGGTCCTAGTCTGCTAAGTAAAATAGTCAATCTGCCTCTCTGCCAGGCAGCTCGTAAGAGGTGACTGATTAATATACATCACTAACAAAACCACTGCTGATAGACTGCTTTGCAGGAACTTGTCGGGTAGGGATCCACCGCCGTACCTATTTCTGCCCCTATAATGATCCTGTCATGTCCTGGCCCGGAGGGTAGGGTAGCCGGTAGACTTGCACAATAGGAATAATTTGACCACAGGCCAGCTACTACCTGTAACATCTATGATGTTTACAAGCCGGCCGCGATTATCTCTTACTATCAGCAGAGCCGTGTGCTTGTTCGTTGACATCTCATATAAAAATACCCTTAAATAAAAAAATACAATAAAATAAACCTAAAGTAACGAAACTATTAATTGTGAAATGCCAGCGAGGATCTAGGCTTCAAAAGTTGTGGCTATAGCCAGCGGAAAATTATCAACATGCGAATAAAATTATAATTTGCTCATCATCCTGAAGGTATATTTCCACAACGGATTTCCTTACAAATTACATGATGAAGATCATTTATAAATAGTATTATAATATAATAGCTTCGCATGGGTAGACAAAATTCTATGTTCTTATGTAACCTAGTCTAAAATCACTCTATTAAAAAACCCGCATCAAACAAAAACCCGCTAAAAAACCCGCATAAAAAACCCGCTCCCCGTGTTGGTCCGGGCTCTTTTGTAGAATAGACCATCTGCCTTCCTTGCCAGGCAGCTCGTAAAAAGCGAGCATAGGCTTACCATCACTAACACCGTGACATCCAACTAGGTGGTAGAGTTTCGCAGCGACTCGCCAGGATTGGTACCACCGCCTTAGCTATTCCTGCCGCCATAACGTCATGACGTGTTCCGGTTCGGAGGGTAAGGTAGCCGGTAAACTTACTTTTGCTCGACGCCTAACATCCCGGTCTCAGGTTGGCAACGCACCATTACCACCTTTGGTGTCTCTAGGCGGCGTGAATTTCTTACCATCAGGAAATCCGTCAGCTTGTTTGCCTTCCTATAATATAAAAAAAAAATCAAAATCAAAAAAATATATAACTGTACAGACGGTGGAAAGTGACTTTATTTTCTACTGTGTGATGACGTTTAGTTCCACGAACGTTAGACTACCAGTAAATTGGTGTATATCAGTAAGTAATTTCAGTCGCAAGTCCATTAAGATTGTGCACGGACGTAGGAAGTGCCAGGATTCTGTACAAAGAAAATTCAGGACTTATTAAAAACGTATATTTCTTTAATCCTGGTTTCTATAATGTTAATATCTCACAAAAGTACTTAGTAAAGGTGAGATATTAATTTAAAAACAAAATATATCAGACATTTCTTTCCTTGAGAATATTCTGGCCAGTTTTTGTCAAAAAACCTTTTGAAAAATTCTATTAAATCCACCTTTTTTCTTGGACATATTTTTTGTCTACCATAAATAGTCCACCTACTACTATTATAATACCTTTATTATAAATAGCCCATATAAACAGTTTTAAGTGAACGTTCTTCTTGGGGTCCTCTCTCCCTCTTCCTATATCTCGTTAAGCCCATGGTGTTCTATGTATGTCCATTTAGTTAATTTGTTTTAAGATATTGGAAGGCAAACAAGCAGACAAATTTCCCGATGGTAAGAAATTCACGCTGACTAGAGGCACCTAGGTAGTGGTGCTTTGACAACCTGAGGCCGGCAAGTACTGACGTTATGGTGGCAGAAATAGCTAAGGCAGCGGTACCAATATAGACTATAATATATATAGACTATAGTACTCATAGGTTTAACTTAAACTTTGGATCAATTTATTCTATGTTTATTAATCAGGCAGACACGCAATAAATAATTGCCCGGTCTAATAATGGCTTTTTAATATGTTAAATTTCTAAAACCTGCGTGTTCAAAATTCAAATTTCGTAATAAAAACTATTACTTATATCTTTTAAGTTGGAAAAAATTATTAATAGTTACGATTTATTTCAAAATGGATAAAATCGTTTCATAGTTTAGCCGGAGCATCGCTTTTCTCCTACATCCTACTTCTATACTAAGCCAACCAATGTCTAATTTGTTTTCGTCTCCTTTTAAATATATATTTATCTTTATAAATATATATTTAAAAGGAGACGAAAACAAATTATATATATTTATCTTTATATTTAAAAGGAGACGATATATATTTAAAAGGAGACGAAAACAAATTAGACATTGGTTGGCTTAGTATAGAAGTAGGATGTAGGAGAAAAGTCCTACTTCAAATGACAAAGTTGTCAGAATTCGGGCAAGCCAAGTGTGACGTCAATATAACACTAGGCTAAATCGATGTCTAAAGGTCGGTGGTGAGGCAATCCACAGAACCCAAAGGCGGATTACCAAGGACGGTGTTGTACTGCATTATGTCGCTTGAAGTTCAAGGGAAATTAAACTTGTATGTTTTGGGACCACACAGATATATTATCACCAGCATCGTACTGCTATTTATTATGTTTGAAGATAAATAGTGAATCTTCGAATGGTAAGATTTCCCCATGTTGGTACGGATCCTCTGCGCAGAATAGACGATCTCCCTCTATGGCTGGTAGCTCGTAAGAGACGACAAAGATCTCTCTCGCAAAGATTATGAACAAGACCAGTGGTTGTAAAGTGCTTTGGAGGAACTCGCTTAGGGGTGCTATTCCTGCCGCCAAAATGACTTTGTCTTGTTTAGGTCCGAAGGTTAGGGCAGCAGTAGACTTGGATAATAGGCCTAACATTCCGACCATTGTACAGTGACGTACCTATAACATCTATGGTGTGTATAGGCTTGTCTCTAACAAAAGAGCCATATGTTTGTTTGTTGTTTCGCCACATAAAAACACATGCAACTTATACATACGCCAAATATGGTAATAGCGCGAGGGACACAAGATAATTTTTTTAACCATTATGGGTAGCGCACACTGGACCGAGCAGCATCGCACCGCAGTAATCCGTTTAGATCACTTTCATACACTTTAAATAAAAATGAAATAAATATCCCTGGACAAGTCACACAAATTGAATCTAACTCAAAAGTAAGCAAATTATATGATTGTGTCATGGGTGTTAGTCAACGATTCTGATACATGGGAATACTTAAATAGATACCAGAATAAATTTAAAAAAAACACCCAGACCCGGAGATGCAGACATATAAATGTTCATCACACAAATGTCTGCCCCGTCGGGAATTGAACCCGAGCCTCGCGGTTGGTTGCAGTCCTAGATTCGGCTTAAAGTGTGGTCTAAAGTCCCCAAAGATGAGAGTGAATACGATATTAACCAATTCCATTAATATTCCATCAAAACCAATTCATAATTATTGTGGATAAAAAGCTAATGACAAATTAAGGCCAAAGTTTTGTAGAACAACTACCAGAGGCGCCACATTCCATATCTGACGCTTTTAAAGTAAAGGTGCCACTCTTCTTTTTAACTCTATGTTATACTAAAGAAAATCCGCCGATGCGATTTGGTCCGTCCCTAAGTGTGCTTTGCAATGCGATGCGCCTCGACCCGATACTATCTGCCCTGTCAAACATATTGGCTTAATGGCTTTGGTTACCTAATTTTTTTTCATGATAATGGAAGGCAAACAAGTAGACAGATTTCCTGATGGTAAGAAATTAACGCCGCTAGAGACACCAAAGTTGGTAATGGTGCATTGCCAACCTGAGGCCGGGATGTTAGGCCTCGAGCAAAAGTAAATTTACCGGTTTACCTTACCCTCCGAACCGGAATACGTCAATAGCAAGCATTGAACGTTATGGTGGCAGGAATAGGTAAGGCCGTGGTACCAATCCGGGCGAATCGCTGTGAAACTCTACCACATAGAAGGATGTCACGGTGTTGGTGACGGTAAGCCTATGCTCGCCTTTTACGAGCTGTCTGGCAGGAAGGCAGGTCTATTCTGCAAAGGAGCCCGGACCAACACTGGGAAAACGCCTAAGTACGGACCTTACCGATTTCCGTAAATTGGAAACGTTAAATTGGTAACTTGATATCTATATGGGAAGTACCAAGGACGATACTGTACTTAGACGTAGAACTGCTTTTGTACCATGTTTAGAACTGTAATTAAGTTAAGACCTTTGTAACAAATTGCTCGGTTTCACGCAAAAAAGTACTGCATTATGTCGCTTAAAGTTGTAACCAATACTGTTTTTTTGCAATTTAGCTCTTTTATTTTCCTAACGGCTAACTTCGGATCAAGACTTCAGTAAGTTTTGATCCGAAGTTAACATGTTAATTAATATTGTCTGTTACAAAATAAGTAACAATTTTTCCCGTATTTACTGTGTGTTAACGACTTATGTTAATGTTATGGTAATACCATTTAAACATACAAAAAAGTTTTGAATCTAAGAAAGTCTTTAGACTAAGAACTCACAGAGCGGTTTTACTAGAAATGGGTAATAACTTCACAGTGAATAAGACACTGTGATCCGCTGATTAAAGTGGCCGCTGTGATCTGTAAACAAGGAACTACGTTCCTACAGTAACGTAGATACGACGTTCAGAAATGTGCCGCGTTCCGTGTCACTCATATAGGTCTACGAGTAGCACGGCGCGTAGAGCCCGCGCAGATCACAATGATGGCGTCACGTTATGATCACGTCACGTTTAAGGTAGCTCGCATTAATTGCTATCTCGGTACCTATTTTAAATGATTAATATCAACATTGTTTTAATTAGGACAGTTGTATTATTAACAAGCTCTTTCTCTTGAATAATTGAAAAATCAAATCAAAAGAATTGAAAAAATGCGAACCTCCTCCTTTATTAACCTAGGCAAAAATACGGCTACATGGCATTTCGTAATTTGGAAGACGAATGTCACTCCTGAATCGTGTGCCTAATTGTGATCGGAGGGACAAGTGAGAACTACCTACAAGAAAGGAATTTATAGTTAACATACATTGTCTGAGAGTGATTGACGTGACAAAGTCACGATTATTTTTTAACGTTACTTTCTTGTCACTGGAACTACAGTCACGGCGACTCAAAAGTAACGGTTTTGCACATGTATAGTTTTTACCTGCGCCCGCGGCGGTCGCAGTTTCAAAACTCACGTGTAATTTGCACTTTCACATAGCCGTCTCAATGAAATCGTCACTCGCAAATTTATACGATTCTACGGGCGGGCAACCGCTGCTGCGGGAACCGCAAACAACCGCGGACGCTGCGGGTCTAAAACGAGTCATGAAATGTGCTCGCACTTTTTACATATAAATTACAAGTTATATGCAAAAAGTAAAAGCACACAGCCCACATAACACCCAGACAAAAAAATACAGAAATTTGTGTTCCTCTCACATGTGCCTGTCAGAGGATGGAAACTAGTCCTCTTAGAAATTCCGAAACATAATGTTTGCTAACATGGGCATCGCCAGGATTATTATCAGGGAGGTGCATCTCCATCTATACTCACTGTCAACCAATATAATACATCGATAACATAATAAATATGTGTAGCAACATACATATTTACATACGAACACAAACATACATACATACTCTCGAAGCGTATTCTTTTTGACGTACTACTTTGTTTTCGGACAGGGGGGTGCAGTTACACCCCCTTGCACCATGCTGCCGGCGCTCATGTCCGCTAAAACGGCAACCAATAAGGCGGTCATCAGCGAAACATTCAACGTAATGAGAAAATTTTAAGTATTTATTAAAAAAAAAACTTCATGAAACAACAGTTTCTTAAAATTAGTAAACCCCATCAATGCCCTTTATTTTAGAAAAATAAATCAACGCCCGTGAGAAAGTGATATCCACATTCAAAGCAAAAGCAACCAATGACACAGGATCAACTTGGATTTAGGTTCAGAAGAAACTCTACTTCAAGAGCTTCTTCTGAATCTAAATCCATTTTTTATGAAAATCTGTGCAGCTTGACATGATTATGAAGGTAAATAGCCATTAGCTCCATTATTAGAGGTAATGTCAAACTTAGCTCAGTTCTACGACCCCCGACTACCCCAAAGAATCACGCTTAAAGCATAGTCTAGCAAAATGTTTTTTTGAAAGATAGTGTTGTAGATCGTATGTTGCTATTTGTAACTAAATTGTGAAATGTGTACTATAAATAGATTGCGAATTAAGATTGCTATTTTTAGAGGTAGTTTTAGCTAGCTAGTGTTATTTTTGTCTAACAGTTGACTCTATTTCTTTAACGATAAGTGTTTTTCAATTTGTATATTCCGCCTCTGTGGTCTAGCGGTTCAGTTGTTGGACTTGACTGCATGAGGTCCCGGGTTCGAATCCCGGGTCGGGCAACATAAAGAAAATTGGATTTCTCCAATTTTCTAATAAAAAAATGTTGTTCGGGATTGGATATGTGTCCGGTTGGCGATAGGCTTGCCACCTATCACATTGTGGGACTTAGTGTCTTCGGCTAGTCGTGGGTGCCTTGGTTGTGCCTCTGCCTATCTCTTCGGGGATATGGGTGTGAAGATACTTTATATTCCGTATATATTCATCATTTGGTCTTTCATCAACAAAGTATAGCATGCTTGATGATATTTTCTATTTAAGAATAAAAAATAATGTGTAATCACTACATAGTATAAAACAAAGTTGCTTCCTCCGTCCCTATGTCCCTTTGTATGTTAAATTAAATGTATGTTAAATTTTTAAAACTACTAAACGGAAAGTGATTGAAGAGGAAGTATGTATATTTCATAACCGTGCGAAGTCGGGGCGGGCCGCTATAGTCACGGTATAAAGATAAGTGGACCGCGGCTGGATAGTAGAATTTATTGACGGCTAAAGGATTGAAATTACAATTTAAGGCTTGTCATTGTCATTTTATAAATTTGGCTGGTAGGCTAGTCGATAAACTTACTTAATTTAAAACGCATCTTTTTTATGTGAAAGATCAACTAGCAAGCACGGCTCTCCTGTTGGTAAGAGTAATCGTGGCCTATAGACGTTGTCATGTAACTGGGATGTTAGGCCTATTGTGCGAGTCTACCAGCTACCCGACCCTTCACTCCGGAACATGATATAGTCATTATGGTTGCAAGAATAGGTGAGGTAGTGGATCCCTACCCGGGTAAGTTACTGCAGAGCCTTCTACCACCAGCGGTCTTGTTAGTGATGACCTATATTTTACCCAGTGCTCGCCCCTTACAAGGTGCCTTGTAGGGAAACAGTTGGTCTATTCTACACAACAGACCCGAAAAACTCGGGAAATTTTTTTCAATCTTTGGCCTCTATAGATGACATTTTTTCTTACTATTCCACCTATCCACCTAACTTTCTTTGTTAAAAAATCCTACAAGATAACTTTTTACATGTTATAGGAAGACAAACAAGGAGATTGATCTCATGCCTGACCTTACCTGAACCCGAGACCAGGTCGTTAAATTTCTTGCATGAATAGGTTTAACGGCTTTACAGAATAAACACTACGATCTTCCTACACTGTACATATGTACAGAAGACGCACCAATGCACACGCCAGCAAACTTGAACCTTAAAAAGGGTAAAAAAGACTCAAATTGCACTGAGCAAATAGACCGCATTTACTAAAAAACTCATGCATGACAATAAAAATTGGAACTTTTAGACGACGATGGTTGAAGGATGATATAATGCTAAGCATAGCTAAAATCTTATCACATTATGAAGATATATTTATGACGTATAACCTTCAAGAGGTACGCCGCCTGAATGTATATAAACTGCAGAGTGAAACCCTCCTGTCAACTTGCAACACGTCAATTGTGAACATGATAATCGCGAGATTTGACAGGATAGATATAGAAAAAAATAAGCAACGTGGTACGAAGCAATACGGGCAAGTCTCTTAATACTTTAATTGAACGCTCGCTAGACTATCACCTAATTGATGTCTAAAATGAAACTATCAGTTGTGGAAACGTTCGCCTCAATTTCCGTTCGGCGACCTTCCCTCAACACGCCCTGTCGCCAATCAGTATTGATCCAGGGGTAAGTCATGAGGCCGAAGTAAACTGTGTACTGTAAGTTGGAAGGTGGGTATTTGATTTTTTTTAGCAAAGCAAACAAAGCAACTTATACCACATTTGGTCATACTTCTTGTTTTATGCCTGTTTCCTATAGTCAACGAACGTAATCCTTCAGGTTAACCATTCGTAGTTTGCTCAAAAGTAACGGATCGTTACTCAAATTTTCAAAAAATTGTCATAGTTAACTTTCGAAAATGAGCATCCGTTGTTAGCAATTTTCTAATTGTACAAAATACTATCATATAACTGAAACGACTCATTTCTTGAACATAGGATATATAATATAATAATTCCCGGTGCATCAGAGTGCAGGATATTCAGTAAGTAATAAAAGTATTGCTGAGGTATAGTTTTGAATGCAATCTAGGTATACCTACTCATATATTTATAACAAAAGTAGGATTTCTTATAACACATTTTTCTATAACTGCTGGATTTATTTTAAAGACGTTTGGTTGTTTGTTTCTTAGCCCTGAATAGTAGAATAAGTATTAAAATTTGAAAAAATGAGATAAAGATTCACGTTACATTGAGCGCCGCGGTGTGAAAATTGCCGGGATAGTTAGTATCAAATAATAATTAATCCGTATGCACTTTCGTCCTCTCTCTTTGATTCTCTCTGATCCATTTACTTTACTTTTTAAAAAAAGAGGTTAAAGTTTTGTAACAGTGAGGTAAAATTTTGCGGGTAAAATGAGAATTTCTTTTTAAGCAACATCTCTATAAAGTTCCTACTATAGACGGCTCTTTTAGCCTACAGAAAACTTTGGAATTCTTTCCCCGTAGATATCGGGAGAATTCCGGCTTCCAAACGTTTTCAGAAATATATTATAACGAGACTTCTTCAACTCTAATACAGGCATTTACCCTTTGGGTTCGATGTTGCAGGTAATTAACAACGGTTACTTCACACATTCAACCAAACCTTAAGATTGCTTGCAAGAGATGCGTGACTTGGGAGGTGTATGTGTATGTGGAAGAGGTATTTGTTTGTGTGTGTGTGTGTGTGTGTGTGTGTGTGTGTGTGTCTGTGTGTGTGTGTGTCTATGGCATCGTAGTTCTTCAGCGAATGGATGGTTTTCCATGTGTTTTTGCTTAAAGCTGACATGACCGAGATGGTTCTAAATTCTAAGCTATACTTTATGAAGATCTGTCCAGGAATTCAAGGTCATCAGCTAATTTGCAGCTCATTCGTAAGCATCAGAATGGATATTAGACGCACTATGGATGTTAATTTCATTTTTAAGTATATGTGAGACCTAACAGTTAAAACACTAACGAATGCTGTTACAACTGAGCTGTTCTAATGATGAAGCTCGAAGATAGAAGACGTAATTCTGGAATACCTTCTGGCAAACCCGTCGAGTTTGGACTTATTCGATTAGCCTTAACTAGATCTGTTCATGATTACTGATGACGAAGATGGTATGTAATTCAGCTCTTCTAAGTTCATCAAAAAAGAGAACTGTTGTAAGTTGACTTGTTTGTGTGTGACCGAGGTGAGTTGTGACAGAGGAGAGTTGTGACATCGTTGATTTTTGGAACCTATTAACGGATATTGAGCTGGCAATAGTGTACGTTTATCAGTTCAATTCTTGAGCTAGTACACGTGCACTATTGCGAATTCACAAACAGTATGTAGATAACCGAACATTAGCGATGTCACAACTCTCCTTTGTCACAACTCACCTCGGTCTCCCCTAAATGTAGTTGTCTGAGGCATCGTAGCTCCTAAGCAATTGTGATGCGATGTCCCAACGTCGACGCAAAATGTTTATCTGTCTGTGTATGTAGGTGTGTGTGTATGGCATCATGATTTTACTTTTGAACGGATGGTCCCATTTTGTTGCAAATTTTTTGGTGGGTTATGATTTGAAAACTAACATGATCGAGATTATTCTTAGCTACATGGCCTACATTCTTTCATGGGCCTATGTATACAGTTCTACAATAAACTTTCCAATTATATGAAAGAACTTCCAATTAATAAATTTAAGAAATGTGTTAAATGTAAATTAAATCAAAAGGGTTATTATAACATTGCTGAATATTTAGCAGATAAGATTGCTCCTCATGCCAATCTCTTATAATATACTAGCTGCTACCTGCGGCTTCGCCCGCGTTTTCACAGAAACCCGGTGTGCGATCGGGATTAAAAATAGCCTATATGTTAATCCAGGTCACAATCTATCTGTCTTCCAAATTTCAGACAAATCCGTTCAGCCATTCGAGCGTGAAAGAGTAACAAACATCCATACATACATACTTACAAACTTTCGCATTTATAATATTAATAGGATAATGTATCATTACATAAATTATTGTATATATATTGTAAACTAAGAAAAACAGACAAGCCCGCTGAGTTTCTTGCCGGATCTTCTCAGTGTGCGGCCGCGTTCCGATCCGGTGGTAGATTTATTATTATATAGACCCGTCACAAGTGCCTCTTGTAGGTTTATGTGAAATAAAGATGATGTATTATTATTATTACATTACATTTAGGTTTTGTTGGAGGTCAATGAATGATATTTTTGATTATATTCCGATTACAAACGGCTCAGATGCGAAGTGATCGGCATATATAGCGTTTAATCTACCATTTAGTTTACAACTTTGTAAAGAAAATGTCTCCTTATTGACTGATTAAGATTTAATTAACAACTGTGAGTGCGGCCGTTACTATTAAAACATAACAAACGAGTTGCTCCAGTCACTACCTTGTCGATTTCGATGTTATCTGGCCTACAATGTGAACGCTGCAGTTTTGTGTTTCTGAAATGTCATAGTCATGTTTGGACAAAGGGGTGGCATAACCCCTTCCCCATTTATCGATGTGGGTACGTTCTTACGTAAGAACGTAAAAGGGACTTATAAATGTGTAACGTGTAATGAAAGCAGAATGATGGTAAATGTTAGCAGATATTTTCGGAACCGACTACGTATATCTAAAATAATTTAGGCACGGTGAAACTTCAAAAAAAACCAACTTCATTTTTAGTAAAAATGAAAATGAAATTTATTTATTTGCGGAAATGTGTGTTTAAAAGTTGTTACAGAATACTTATTCGTGCCAACATATTCTACCACATTGTGGTGTGCAAATATCTAACTTAATTAAATATACAGTTTTTAGATTTGTTATTTTTTTTACGATATTTGAAGGCAAACAAGCAGACGGATTTCCTGATGGTAAGAAATTCACGCCGCTTAGAGACACCAAAGGTGGATATGGTGCGCTGCCAATCTTAGGCCGGGATGTTAGGCTTCGAGCAAAAGTAAGTTTACCGGCTACCTTACCCTCCGAATCGGAACAGGTCGACAGCAAGCGCTGACATTGTGGCGGCAGGAATAGGAAAGGCAGTAGTACCAATCCGGGCGAGTCGCTGCGAGACTCTACCAACTAGGCAGATGTCACGGTGAAAGTGACGGTAAGTCTATACTCGCCTTTTACAAGCTGCCTGGCACAGAAAGGCAGATGGTCTATTCTGCAAAGGAGCTCAGACCAACACGGGGAAAAACATAGATAATTTTACATAAATTACCACATCGAGGTTTGATGATCCTTTTTCCGAAAGGTCCCATTTACATTTTATCAAGAATCAAGACTGAATTTATATGCGGCCACCTCGAAATCATGTTCTACCTTCCAAGAAAAACATCAAAATCTGTTCGTTATTGGCCGAGTAATCGAATAACAAACGTTAAAAAAGCGGTCTGTCTTGGAACCTTTTTTGGAGTTGGTTGAAATAAAACATTTATAATAATAATATAGCGGCGTTGCGCATTTTTTTTGGAAGGGGAAAAAACTTTTAAACTCGCGTCAGAACACGTGACCTGATCGAAAATTCGTAAGACGGCGCAGAGTGCTTGCGCGATGTTCGTGTTGTCATGTTTGTGTACGATAGCGCAATAAATGAATATTGTATTCTACCACATAAATGATAGTACTTTCATACTGATAAATAAAACAATTCGTGCAAAATTATTTCCTAACCATTCCAAAATATCAAAAATGCACAACGTTAATATTCAAATTTTCACTTCTGCCGGTACTCCCGGAGTGCAACTGGTCGTTTTTATTCACATTAGGTAAGTTTCTAAAAATATTCAAAAATTGTGAATGAAATAACTAACTCGATTTAGATTGATATTAGTGTTAATAGTTCGTAGTTAGCGGAAGGTTTTTCTGATGAAGGATATAGACTTGACTACATGAAGTCCCAGATATGATTCCCGGGTACGGCAACAAAAAGTGTGTTTTTTATTAATTTTCCAATATAAACAATAGGGCTCGGTTGGCGATAGTTTTGCCACCTATCACATACTCAAACTTAGTAAATATCATAGGTTGTAATCCCTTCAGAAACACGGTCGTTAAAATACAGACAAATAAAAATATTTATGTAAAAAATATTCAAGGCTAGACCTTGAAACATATCCCTAAGCGATGTTGGAGTACTGGTCGTAAACGATCCAAGTTGCGTCTCCACAATATTTCTTCTTATATTTCGTGTAACCTCATCCGCAGCCTTGTATCAAAAACATAAATAATTACTGTCGTTCTCTATGATGTGGCTAAGAGAAATAGAAATGTATAGGATAAACTTATGTTAAGTTTTAGATAAAGATAAATTCAGAAGATGGATTAAAATCGGTTCAGCAGTATTTTACAAAGACTTATTCCATTAATAACATATACTGATATTTTCTTTATTCCATTAATAACATAATATTGTTATTTTAATAGCAAAGAAGAGAATTCAAGTCAAAGCGTAAGTTTGACCTCAAAAGAGTAGACATAGCGACGCCGACGGAGTCCGCAAACATTGGCAGCAATCCCGGCCGACTTAACCTAGTGACTCAAATATCTTTAGTTCAGTGTAGCCATTCTTTGTGAACATATATCCCGAAAATCTTTATTAATATTTTAAACCAATGGGTGTGCATTTTCTTTTAATAAAAAAGTACCTTTAGGCCCATATGGCGTTAAGAGGTAGACAGATCACAACCAGGGCATCAACGACAACCGAAGACACTAAATTCCACAATGTGATAGGTGAACCTCTCGCCAACCGGGATTGGATATGTTCCTAAACATAACACGTTTTCTTTTTGTTTCGGAATCGAATCCGGGACCTCAAGAAGTCAATTCTGATACCGGATCACGACCAATATCTTTTAATAATTGACATACTTATTGGAATTGACATATTTATTGGAATTGACATATTTATTAGAATTGACATAGTTATTTAATTTCTACATACCTAATTGAATTAAATTATTTATTTTAATTGAATTATTAATTGTACTACAAATGCATCATAAATTATTTGATTGAATTAAATTATAAAATATAAATAAATTCAAAAAAAAACAAATGAAAATGTAATAATTGACAAATTTAAACAATGGTTTTATTTTTGATATGTTTTATTAAGAGATATTAATGTTAATATAGCATTAAGAGAAAATATTGTTATAACACCTCCATGTACCCTATTTATGCACAAATAAAGAGTTATTGTTATTATTAATAATAGTCTATTTTTAGCAGAAGTGCAGGTGGTTGACACATTAAAATTTTATAAAAAATCGTATTACAAAGACATAAAACTCGCTTAGAATCATTTCAACATGACTGTACATATTTTTGAAATAAAATGACCAAAGCCCTTACCATGAGTTTACAGCTTGTCGACTATAGTCGCTAGTCTCTATACATTATTTGTATGAAAACTTTGAACAGCGCCTCTATTGGTAACTAAGTGAAACACATTTTTGGACCAAAAGTGTCATAGATTTCGACACGTAACTTATCGAACAGACTACGTTCGACCAACTCATGGTGAAGTCTCAGTTCGTTATCCAAATTATCTTTGTGGAGTAGGGTCGACCAGATGAGCGGCTGGGATAACGCAGACAAATCCAAAAAACATAACAATTCTCAAAACTGCAAAACAAACATTTTGCGTTTTTTTTATAGGACACCATATTTTATTAATGCCAATATTTATTTGTTTACAGTTTTTTTATCTAAAAGTCTATAGTTAATCGCCTCTATGCTCTAGCGGTCCGGGTGTTGGTCTTGACTGCATGAGGTCCCGGGTTTGAATCCCGGGTTGGCCAACGAAAAGAAAATTGGATTTTTCCAATTTTCTAATAAAAAAATGTTAGTCGGGATTGGAAATGTACCCGGCTGGCGATAGGCTTGCCACCTATCACATTGTGGGACTTAGTGTCTTCGGCTAGTCGTGGGTGCCCTGGTTGTGCCTCTGCCTACCTCTTCGGGGATATGGGCGTGAAGATACTTTTTTTTTTTAAAAAATCTATAAATGTGAGTGAAATATTAAAAATTGTAAATAAATGTAGGTATTAATAACTATGTTGTTCATGTCCATTCGCTAGGACCTAGGAGGTAGAGTTTTGCAGCGACTCGCCCGGATTGGTACCTACCGTCTTACTTACTCCTGCCGCCATAACGTCAGTGCTTTCCGTCGAAGTGCTCCGTTTAGGAAGGTTAGGTAGCTGGTAAACTCACTTTTACTAGAGGTCTAAACTGCCGGCCTCAGATTGGCAACGCACCCAGTCTCTAGGCGGTGCGCGGCGTGAAATTTTTACCATCAGGGAAATTTGTCTGCTTGGTTGCCTTTCAATATCATGAAAAAAACATGAAAAATCAGGTTGAAAAACCTTAAAATATAACGTCACCATCCAAGGCTACATTGGTTCAATAAACTCGACGAGCATCTAACTCATAGTAAGGGCACTGAGCCTCTACGAAATGACGTATCCGGTATCACATGTAGCCTACGCGTTTCGTAGGGCATTCGTAGCAAATTCATTAATGGGCACAGAGCAAGCATGGTAATATATGTCTATATCTATATATCATTTAAATTTCTAGTGTGCGTGTGTGTGTCACTGAACTCCTCCTAAACGACTGGAGCTATTCTGATAAACTCTTTTGTGTTTTTAAGGGGATTCGAGAACAGTTAGATTCACAATTCGGTCCACTTGAAAATGTTTTTTTTATAATTTTGTTATTTTGGTATGTTTTACATTGGATCCAGCAGACTGCGCTATTATCGGAGTATTAAATATTATGTAGTAGCTGTTTATGTCAAGCGATACGAAATTCGATGAGTTTCATGAAAATAGGTTCATCAGTTTTTGCGTGGAGGAGTAACAAACAAACATACAAACTTTCGCACTTATTATATTAGTACGAAGTACGATGGACGCAAAAACACATTTTTTTAAATAATATTTGCATTTAACACTAAAATTTCTGAGAAAGCACATTAGTATATATGTATATAGCGAATTATGCATGCACTGGGGGTAGAATGTATGCAGCGACTTGCTCGGGTAGGGATCCATTGCGTTATCTATTCCTGCCTCCATAATGACAATGGCACGTTCCAATCCGGAGGGTAGGGTAGCCGGTAGCCTGGCAAAATAGGCCTAACATCCGGGCTATAGGACAGCGACCCACCTGTAACTTCTATGCTGTCTATAGGCCACGGTCATCTCTTACCACCAGGAGAGCCGTGGCCCGGAGCCTGTTCGCTGACCCCTCACATAAAAAAAGCTCGTTCGACATTTTATGTTCGATTTAAACATATTTCAGTAAAGTATCGGATTTTATTCTATTTATTGCAGTATACAAATAATTAGTACAATAGGAGTTATACTAATTATTTGTATACGTAATATTGGAAACGTTATAATAAGATGTTAAAATACACTAGCTGACCCGGCGAACCGGGTATAGTCTTAATTAAGTAAAATGCCGACACAGCGCCATAATAACAGACAATTCAAATCAAATTTGAATAAACAAATATGTGAGGGCTAAAACATTACAAAACAAGATTATAGTATTAATGACATATGGCAACATATAAAATTTCGAACTCCGAACGGGTTCGAATCCCGGGTCGGGCAACAAAAAGAAAATTTGGGTTTTCCAATTTTCTAATAAAAAAAATATTGCGCGGGATTGGATATGTGCCCGGTTGGCTATAGGCTTGCCACCTAACACATTGTGGGACTTATGCCCGTTTTCACCAACTAACACCTAAGGATTCCCTAGTTAAGTGACTCTTAGTTTAAAAGATCCCCTCAATCCAACCCTTACCTAAATTCGTTTTCACCAAGCTAAGTGTTACTTCCTTAAGTAACTCTCAACTAAGTGACGATTCTTTATTACTGTACAAGTAACCAAAACTGGATTCTGAATCGATGAGTGAATTGCATCGTTAAATATTAAAATTATTGGATAAACAAGTAATACATAGAACACAAATATTGTTTTTTTTAATTTTCGGTTACATTTATTAGAGATTATTATTTGTTTTAATGTATTTGGTGCTTGCTTAAGGGACAAAATGCGCATAATGTTGCCTTAAGTTTTATAATATGGCATAATAACTTATGTCAAGCTGACAATTGACAACTACCTAAATTTTAAAATAGAGAAACGTACTGGAGTTTTGGCGCCATCGTGAATGAAGATGGTCGTAATTTTTTCATAGTTATTGAATTTCGTGTTTATATTGAGTGGAATTAGTTAATTTAGGTGGGAATTAGATTAATTTTGTTTAGTGAAAGTGCACAAATGAAGTAATCATGAAGAAATTAGTGTATCGTGTATTTCCTCGCTGCCGCCAAATCTCAATAGACGAGCTTGAGTAACAAAGCCACCGTTTTACTCAAGACCCAGACATGACTTACTGACGACTTATGACTGATGACTAAATTATAATTGATTAAAATTTGATGCAAATTTCTACTTGACTAATGGCAAAATACTAACTTGAAGGCCAATACCTGAAGAAGAAAGAAAAAAAGAAACGTACTTACATTGAATTGTAATATTGATGAAGCTTTCGATTGTTCAAATTTAATCACAAAAAACTCATACTTAGTATAAAATTCTATTATTATCTAGTGTATATTTTTATTTTTCTATTAATGAAATTATGCGGTGTTTACCTTCAATGGATATCCACTATCACCTTAAAGATATGATACCCATATATTCAACTTTGAAATTTGGAATTTATGTGACTATTTTCATATTCGATGTTCCGATACGGTGGTAGATTTATTATTTATAGACCCGTCACAAGTGCCTCTTGTAGGTTTAT